>PVKA01021580.1:0-38419 GCA_004027165.1 Ctenomys sociabilis | reverse complement strand
GAAGAAGACACTCAGACACTCATACGCAGGGTTCAGCAAGCCTTTATCGAGTGGGATGCAAGCCTCTACATGTGTCCGCTATCCGCGGCTCCTACCGTGCAAGCATGTGCAACTTCCTTATGCAACAGGTTATATAGTATACACAATCCAATCAGGGGGAGCCATGCAGCGCCCGCGGATAGGCCCTCGGCGACAGGGTGATTTATCATAACTAAATAAGGCAATGAGTTGTACAAAAACAAGAATCGGGAAGCAGGATATGGGCGCCATCTTTGCAGACACGGTGGGCGGGGGAGCGAGGAGAGGGCGCCATCTTGGCTCGGCTCCCAACAGATCTGTATTTCAAATGCATCAAGGTGTCAGTGATATAGATGAGCAGTACAAGTGCCTGCCTGGAAAGCCCAAGGTCCTGTATTTGATTCCCAGTACCAATAAGTAAATAAATAAATAAAATTCCTCAAGCTGTATTTCTCTCTGCTCTTCTTTCTATTCTGTGAATTTGTGAGGTGACCCTTCTGCTCAACAGACCTCTCTGTCTACAAACTCCAGTCTTCTCAGGGGATCTCAGAGGATCTATGCTTAGCCTTTACCCTCTCCAAGTCTGTCTTTCATGAGTGTCTCACATTCAGTCTCTGTATTAGGATATTTAGTCCTGGAGTGAAGGCGAAACTGTAGTAGAGGTTCCCAAAATGACACCTGATGAATTCTCTCTGGCAATATGCTAACATTTTATTTTTGGTTTTGGAACTGAAAAATTGAACTCAAGACTTTGTGTTTTCCAGGTAGGCACTCTTGGACTATGGCAGGTATACTACTGAATTTCTTTTCCAGCATTCTACTGACATGACATCACTCTTGTGGTAAAACCTTATGCTGTTTTGCGATTTCTGGGCTTGCTTGTTTGTTGGTTTGTTTGAGAGTAGCTCTGGGATTTTCTTGGGACCAGCGCTCTTGGACCATCTGACTCTTCCAGACTTTCCTCTCCCCTGGGGTGATGATTTGTTGAGTGGTGGCCACCTCAGTGGAGAACCAAGGTGCAGAACTAGCTAGGAGTTGGTGGTTGGAGGCCTATAGCTGTGAGGACCTTCCTGACAGGCAGATGGTGAATGGGGTCTGACTCCAAGCTATATACGCAATAACCAAATCATCTTTTGAAAGACTTAATTTATGTTTAATCTTGGCTTGTGTGCTTATTATGTGTATCTGTGCACCCCAATTTTATATTCTCATTATTAGATATTCTTGATTTTCTACATGGTGATGACAGATGAAGGCCTTTGTGTTTCATAAGCAAGGCTTCACTGCCTCTTTTTGGAATTGTGGTTTTAATCATGAGTCTGAGCTTCAGATAGACAAGAATCAATGTTGTTTAATAGTTACTTTCTAACCAGTGTTGTCAATTGGAGACCCTTGGGCTTATTGCAATAAACAGAGAGGCTTTGCTTAGCCTATATATATATTATTTTTTAAATTGGAAAGTATTATCAAAATAACAAAGTTCAACATTTTATATTTTAAAATCTTTACTATTCTTGTCAACTAAAATGTGGGCATAGGGTTTCCTTTGACTGTGAGTTAATAGTTGTTTGATTCACAGTACACCACTTGCTATATTATTTGCTATAATCTCTGGCTGTCAGTCATTTACCTGCTCTGTCTTTCTGGAACTTGGCATTCAATCATTTGTTTGTGTATCTCTCTGAGATGAACAAGGAATAAGTTTCCAAGTGCTAAGCCACTGAAATGTTGAGACTTATCTGTTTCTTCTGCATAGCCAACCAATCTGACTAACACATGCAGCTCCTCTGTCATCACTGGTGTCTTCCAGATAAAAGTAAAAATAAATTCTTGAGGTATGGCTGAGTCAGATTTTGTGAGGTAGGATTTTCTGGTAAAACAAAATCAATAAGAGAAGGAGAAATATTTTAAAGAATTAGCTTACATAAGTGTAGAGGTTGGTACATCTAATCTATATAGGATGATACAGAAACAATAGAGATTTAGTTTAGAGAGTAGGTTAGAGTTGACAGTGCGGTGATGAGTTTACAGACTGATACTATAGCCTGTGATATTTATGTTGTACATTAGAAGGAGAATCCTTTTGTCCTAGGGAATTCTATGTTTTTGATCTTAAGGATTTCCACTGATTTGATGAAGTCCATCCACATGGAGGGTAATTGCAATTGAAAAGCTACCGACTATAAATGCTATTCATATCTAAAACACATCTTCACACAAGCACTTTGGCTAGTGTTTGACCAGAGGACTGGGGACGACGTCCCAGACATACTGACACATAAGAACTGACCATCACACAGGTTACACAAGCAGTCTTGGAATTGTACATCTTCCTGATCTATCAAATTAATTTTTGGATTAGAAATTTGAAATATTAACTCTATATTAAGAGAAATGAATGGAATCCAAAAGGGACTAGAACAACGTTTTATATTTTAATATATGACACAAAATATTAAAGAAAAACTTGGAAGCATCTCTCCATTACTTTGTTGTTTGCCAGTCACCTGCTAGAGCAGCTAAGTGGATATTTTCATGAGATGTTCACCAATCTGACTTATAAAGTTTCACCATCACCCGTACACTCCATGCCATCCAGACCACTAGAAGTTCAAAGCTCCTGCTATCTTCTTCATCTGAGATCCTGAGGCACAGAATAATTTTGTAGTAGAACACAAAAAATATGTAGGTCAGTGAAATAATGATAACAAAACCACATGGAGCAGGGAAGGAGTGGAAATTGAGTGCCTGCTTCTGCTTCAGGAGAATATTCTGGGAAGAACTAGGACGAGACTACTGCCCCTTTCCACTCAGAGATTATATCCCAAGATATTTTTCTCTCTTCAAGCTTTTCCCTCTCCTGTACTCAGGTAGTAGGAAGTGTCAGAAATTGAGAAAGGATTCTTTACCCCCAGTCACCTACATGCACATGCTAACCATCCCAAACCCATTCCTTAATGCTTACTCTTGGAAGGTTTAGTGAGTATCATGCTGGTTGCATGAAAGTTCCAGAAAGGAGTATCCCAAGATGGTAAAACTGCAGACATCTGTAAGCTAGCAGAGTTCTCTGAAGGCTAGGTCATTGTTGTTGAAGGAGAAATTATACTAAATGGCAAGGAAGAGGGAATTTGACTGCAATGTCTTCTTATGTGATGTGTACACAATAAGGCTCTGAAGGGAGAGGACTCAGACTAGAAATGAGTGGGACAGAAAGTGCTCAGAGGACAGCAGAGTACCATGGCTAATGGCCCAGGTCTGTCCAGACTGTCTCCATTGAGAAGCCCAGTGCAGCTGCTTGCTGCCAACCTGTCTTCTTCAAGGCACATTTTTAAGTATGTAAGGCAAGAATTGCAAATATTATTTTCTTCCCACCAAGCCACATACACGGAGTAATTTGGTTCCATGAGTAAGTATACATATATCCAAATTGACCCAGTCACTCACATCAAATACACACAGTTTATGATATATCAATTACACTTCCATAGAAGTGCTTAAAACAGCATTTCTTTTAAAGTTGTGCTGACAATCAACAACAAATGTTGGAGAGGCTGTGGGGAAAAAAGAACCCTTCTCCACTGCTGCTGGGAATGTAGACTGGTGAAACCATTGTGGAAATCAGTGTGGAGACTCCTTTAAAAAATTAGGACTGGAAATCCAATTCAAGCCAACTATCCCCCCTCCTGGGAATTTTCCCAGAGAAACAGAAAACATCATGTCATAGTGATATTTGTGTACCTATGTTTATAGCATCACAATTTGTGATAACTAAATCTTGGAAACAACCAAGGTATCCATCACCTGAGGAATGGATGAAAAAGATAAAGTTTGTTTGTTTGTTTGTTTGTTTGTTTGTTTGTTTGTTTTGCAGGACTGGGGATTGAACTCAGGCCCTTGTTCTTTCCAGGGAAGCGCTTATTACACTGAGCCATCTCCCTGGCACTAAAGAAGACGTTTTCCTTCTCTCTCTCTCTCTCTCTCTCTCTCTCTCTCTCTCCATTTTTTTTTTTTTTTTTGAGGAACCAGGTTTGAACTCAGACCCTTATGCTTGCCAGGGAAGTGCTTATTCTACTGAGCCACCTCCCTGGCCTGGCATGAGATGTGGGATACTCAATTTTATACAATGGAGTATCACTCAGCTGTAAAGAATGATAAGCTCAAAACTTGAAAATATATTCATAAGTGAAATAAACCAGACCCACATGTATAAATATCATCTATTTTTCCTAGTATAAGAACTCAAAAAGAAGAAATAAAAATAGAAAGGTATAACACAATTAAAAGGAAAGTGAGAACTTGAGGATTAGACAATGAAGAGAGGGCAAGGAAAAAGACTAGTAGAAACATGACAAGGGCAGAGCCATATATTTATATGCACAAGATGGGTGGGCAATGATCCTGAGAATTTTTAGCAGGCTGTGGAAACTAGCAGTTAGTTGGTAGCATTCTCACCATGACTAACTATATATGCTGATACTTGTGAACCAAGCAATTGCACAGAAGAGAGCAATGTGTAATAGTAGGGTCATATTTAGAATGACTATCATTCTGGTCTCCTAAATACGTACTGCTTGTCATGACATACCAATTACTGCCATACTATGTCTCAAGTAAATGTCTGCTTTTTTGAGAAAAGGATAAGGGTCCTGCCCCACTGCTCCAGACCCAGCACAGTCTGCCCTGTAAGTGAGAACATCCACCACCTTTTTGGGAGCCCTGCAGACCCACCAAAGCCCAGGCCTGGTGAGTGTGTGAGAGAGCTTCTGTGGTCTCCTGCACCCCCATGCCCCTCCACACCCAGCCCAGGCCTGACATCCGAGCCTGGGGTGAAACTCTGCAGTTGAAGTCCCTGCTGTGAGACTAGGATCAAAACCACACAGCTAATCCAAAGCTGAGCATCTTGTCAAAGGGGCACAACAGGCTCACCTCCAAGGACAGCAACAGGAAGGAGCTGAGCACAGCAGCCAGCCCCAAGCCAACCAAACTACATGAACTAGAACTTGGTATAACAACACCTGAATTTCATAAGGTGCTAAGATTAGAACTGCACCAAAACTCTACACCAAAGGTCAGAGGTCATAGCTATAAGACAGGATAAAAACAAGGAGCCAAATGCAATCTCAGGCCTTCAGCCCACCAGGAACAGGTGCAGAGGACGCTAGTTAAGCTGAAATGTATGAATTAATAACATCAGTTGTAAGAAACAACAGCAGAAAGTTATACAAGAACTCAGAGCAGAATTTATTTCTGGAATAAAAAAAGAAATATCGGAATACATAGCATCTGAAGTAAAGAATCAAATACAGAAACATATGGGGGAAACCCAATGCCCACCCAGATCAAGTGCTGAGGACACTAACTCAACTGAATTATATGAATTAATACTGTCAGAAGTAATTAAGTAACAGCAGAAAGATATAGAGGAACTCAGAGCAGAATTTATTTCTGAAATAAAAAAAGAAATCCCTGAAATCATAGCATCTGAAATTAACAATCAAATGCAGAAACATATGGAGGAAAACCAATTTGAAAAAAAAAAAAAAACCTTTGCAGTAAAGGAATTAATAAGTGCTTCTAAAGAAGACATTAATTAAAAAAAAAGAGATTAGAAAACTGATGGATCCCTTAGGTGAGCAATACAGGAAAGAAATAGATCGTATGAAGCAGAGTCAAAGGGATACAGAGGAACTTAAAATTTCAAACAGAAGTGTAAAAAACCGTTTCAGTGAAAGTGAAGACAGTTTCAGATCTTGAAGATGCTAGTGCAGCTAGTGAAAACGTAAGAAAAGATCTCTTAAAAACTTCCCAAATATGAGGAAACAATCTAACACTCAGAAGGAAAGGAACCCACTAAACAGGGCAAAGAATTAATCATATGATAAAAAGGAGTAAACAACAACAGATAAATATCATGACAATCATAAGTCAACACATTTCAATTATAACCATCAATATAAATGGACGCAATTCACCAATTGAAAAATATAGCCTGGCACAGTGGATTAGGAAACAAAGCCCAAAAATATGTTGTATACAAGAAACACACTTAACTCAAAAAGAGATTCATAGGCCTAAAGTCAAAGGATGGAAAACAGTATTTCATGACCCAGCACCACAGAAAACATCAAAAGTAGCAATCATGTTCTCAGACAGTGTCAACTTCTAACCAAGAATGAACAAATGAAATAAAGAAGACCACCGTATATTGGTTAGGGGAAGAATTTAGCAGGAAGACATAACACTCATAAATGCATATGCACCAAACACAGGAGCACCAAACTATGTAAAACAAATCTTAATGGACATGAAAAAAATCTAATCTCCAAAACCACAATAATAACAGGAGACCTATATGACTTCTTATCCCAGGAACACAGGTCAACCAGACAAAAAAAAATAGCAAAGAAGAAGAAGAAGACCTGAATAAGAGCCTGGAACAAATGGACTTGGCGGACATATACAGAGCGTTCTGCTCAACTATAGTTGAATACACACTTTTTCAGCTGCACATGGGTCATTCTGTAAAATAGACCACATACTGGTCGATAGGCCATGCTTAAGTATATGCAAAAAACAGAAATTATGCCATGCATATTATCTAATCACAGTGCAGTGAAACCAGAAATAAATGACAGAAGAAACCACAAAACCCCCCTAAATACATGAAATTAAACAACACCCTTAAACAAGAAATTCAACAGTATTCTTCCCCTAACCAGTACATAGAAATTCAACAATATCAACAATTCAATGAAAATTCAGCCACAACTTGACAGAACTTACGAGATGCAGTGAAAGCAGTTCTGTGAGGGAAATTCATAGATATGAACTCACACATTAGGAAAACAGAATGGGAACAAATAAACACACTAATGCAACACCTCCAATATCTAGAAAATAAAGAACAAACCAAACTCAAAGTACAAAGATGGGAAGAAATCATAAAGATTAGAGGAGAAATCAACTCAATTGAGATGACCAAAGAATCTATGAATCAAAAAGCTGCTTCTTTGAAGGACTAAATAAAGTTGAATAGCCCCTAGCTAACCTCATCAAGAAGAGGAAAGAAAAAATTCAAATGCAAGCAATAAGGAACAAAAAGGGTGAAATCACCACAGACCCAGCAGAAATTCAGAAGATTATCTATAGCTACTTTGAGAATCTATGCTCACAGAATAGAAGACACATGAAATCGACAGATTCCCAGAAAGATACAAATTACCAAAACTGAATAAAGAAAATGTAACAACCCTCAATAAACCAATAACAGCCAACAAAATATGAAAGGTAATAAAAAGCCTACCGACAAAGAAAAGTCCATGTCCTGATGGATTCACAACTGAATTCTACAAGAAATTTATAGAAGATATAATCCCTACACTTCTCAAACTCTTCAATGAAATTGAAAATGAAGCAGTCCTCCCAAAATCATTTTTGGAGGCAAGTATTATACTGATTACAAAACCAGGGAAAGACACAACTAAAAAAGGGAACTACAGCCCAATCACCCTCCTGAGCATAGATGCAAAAATCCTCAATAAAATCCTAGCAAACAGAATACAGCAAATCATCAAGAAGATCAGACACCATGACCAGGTAAGATTCATCCCAGGGGTGCAAGGATGGTTCAATATTCAAAAATCTATAAATGTAATACACTATATCAATAGAGCAAAAGCTAAAAACCACATGATCCTTTCAATTGATGCAGCAAAGGCTTTTGACAAAGTCCAACACTGTTTGATGTTCAAAATCCTTCAGAAAATTGGAATAGGATTCCTCTACCTCAATTTCATAAAAGCCATCTATGACAACCCAATGGCTAATATAAATCTAAACTGGGAAAAACTGAAATCTTTTTCTCTTAGATCAAGTACAAGACAAGGATGTCCTCTATCACCCCTCATATTCAATATAGTTTTGGAATCATTAGCTACAGCCATTAGACAAGAGGGACAAATAAAATGAATAAGAATAGGTAAAGAAGAAGTTAAATTTTCACTGTTTGCAAATGACATGATACTTTAATTGAAAGGCCCAAAAACTCCATCAAAGAGCTACAAGAATTGACACACACATTCAGTACCATAGCAGGATCCAAATCAATATCCAAAAGTCAATAGCAGTTCTCTACACAGATAGCAAACACACTGAGAGGGAAACTATAGAAACAATAACTTTTACAATAGCACCATGGAAATGATTTCATTTCCAATATCTTGGAATTCATCTAACTAAAGACTTTAAAGATCTTTTCATGGAAAATTATGATACTCAGAAAAAAGAGATCGTAGAGGATTTCAGAAAATGAAAAGATATTCTGTGCTTCTGGGTAGGAAGAACCAACATCATGAACATGGCCTTCCTCCCAAAATTGTTGTACAGATTTATTGCAATCCCTATCAAACTGCCACCAACATACCTCCCAGACCTAGAGAAATCATTCTTACAATTTATTTGGAATGAGAAAAGACTTAGAATAGCAATTCTTAGAATTTTTTGTTGGCAATCCTGGCCAACAAACAGAAGATAGGAGACATTACAATTCCTGATTTGAAATTATACTACAAAGCTACTGTGATAAAATCAACATGGTACTGGCAACAAAATAGACCTAAAGACCAATGGAATAGACTATAAGTTTCAGAGGCCTCTAAGAACACAGTCAACCACTTGATCTTCGAAAAATGGGCCAAACGTGCTTACTGGAAGAAAGATAGCCTCTTTAACAAATGGTGCTGAAAAACCTGGCTCTCCACATGTGGAAAACTAAAACTTGACCCAGGTCTATCACAATGCACTAAGTTAAGTCAAAGTGGATTAAAGATCTTAACGTTAAAACAGAAACACTCAATCACTTAGAAGAGAAAGTCGGAGAAACTCTTGAAGACATAGGGGTAGTCAAAGAGTTCATGAACAAACATGTATTCACACAGAAAACACTTGAAAGAATTAATAACAACTGGGACCACCTGTTATTGAGAAGTTTTTGCACATTAAAAGAAATTACCAACAAATGAAACCCCACAAGTTTTGAAAAAATCTTAACTCATAAGCATTCAGACAAGAGTCTGCTCTCTAGAATATATAAAGAACTAGAAAATATCAAGGTCCCTAAATTTAAAGACCCAATCCAGAAATGGGCATCTGAGATGAACACACACTTCACAGAGGATGAAATTAAAGAAGCGAATAAATATATGAAAAAATGCTCCATATCACTAGCCATCCATGAAATGCAAATTAAATCAACACTGAGATAACATCTCACTCCAGAAAGAATGGCTATCATAAAAAAGTCAACCAACAACAAATGTTCAAGATATTGTGGGGAAAAGAGAATTCTTCTCCATTGCTGGTGGGAATGTAGACTGGTGCAATTACTATGGAAATCAGTGTGGAGACTCCTTAAGAAACTGGAAATCCCACTCAAGCCACTATACCTCCCAGACCTAGAGAAATTGTTCCTTAAATTTGTTTGGAACCAGAAAATTTATTTGGAACCAGAAAAGGTATTTATGTTAGAACAAGACACTATATTGGTATGTATGAGAAACCTTAGTATAAATACATAAATCTCTCACATGTGAATATTGCTTCCTTAGATCTGGCACCTTGGTGAACTGTACAATGTACACAAACAGCAAAGATCAGCCCAGAGATAATAATCTTAGCTTCATTTTATAGGTGGGAAACCTGATATTTGAAGGTACTTGACTAAAATTAGACCAAAAGGCCTCACAAGGCAGGCCTTGCAATGTGAGACACAAAGTAATATTTTTTGTTAAGATATATGTAAATCCAAAGTAATTTTCCGTTAAATATTAGTCATAATTAGTTTTCCTTCTTAGAATTGACTCAAACAGATGAATTTATTGCAGGTTTTGCCTTAAAACAGGAGTTACTCTGAATGCATTATGGATAAATTAGAGGGCAAGTACAAGTGCCCCACTGTTGTTAATTGATTTGTGCACCATGGTCTGCTTTAGGATGTTGTGACACATGAGTAAAGCTTTGAAAATCATTGAAATGATTTATATCTGTGGTGTACTTTTCCTCTTCACAGGTTTTCTGCATCCATTTTGGCAGTGGCCCTGGTTTACAAAGGACATAGGTATTGTCCAAATTTTACAAATAGAAAATGACTGACTGGTGCATGTTACAAGCATGGGTGATGGGTGTTTCATCTTCTTAGAACAACAAAGATCTGCTGGGGACCCAACCTCCTCAACTACTAGGTAAAACACTTCCCTTGGAGAGCTCACATTTACTAGCTGGATATGGGGAGTGGTGGAAACTATAGGTGGATCACAGGTGTGAGGATAAAGCAAAGCCATCTCTGAGAACACAGAGCATCTGTGAAGAGCCATGTGAACATATTGTTCCAGCTATGAGAACACAGAGAGCCTGAGGCAAGCCAAGAAAACAAGGTGAGGGGCAGAGGGTGCCATGTGACATCAACATGGCAGGTGTATAAATAAACATGCTACAGTTGTTGGGCAATTAATTTCTCCTGTCAGGACAGAGGGCTCCATCAGACCTCAGCTTTCTGAATTCTGATTCTAGTCTTTATTTCTTCACCATCCACCATCTACAACCCCTTAGGAAGTTTGAGAACTGTGCTGGACACAGTAGCTTGGTAATTGAATAGGGTCACTGTGATGAAACAGGAGTGTATTCAAGCATCCAGGTACCAGAACTTTCAAATCCCAGCACTTCCATTTATTAAGTATGTGAGCTGAAAGGAACGATTCAAATTTACAATGGCACAGTTATCTCATTTGTAGATTTGGAATGCCAAACTACATCAAAAAGTTGTGAGGATCCAACGAGTTTATGTATGTACCTAAGTAGGACTTGACACATAGACCCAAATAAATCCCATACACAAGCACACACACTCATGTAATTGTTTCCTGGAGGCAGAAGTGATCAATTCTTCAGACCCTGTTAGGAAACAGAGAAGGCTTCAGAGAGGGAATAGTGCCCCATACAGTTTCCTCAAAACATTTACATAAAGTGTTTCTTGGAAGAAACAACTAAAAAGGCCAATGAGATAGCTCAGCCGACTAAAGTGCCTGCTTAGGCAGACACAGGGACCAGGGTTGGATCCCCAGCGTGCTGTGCTGGCCCTGCCCCCAGGGTGCACTGAGACAGCAACTGAGACTGGGCGTGGTGGCACGGGCCTGTAATCCCAGCGCTTGGGAGGCTGAAAACCAGAGGATCACTATGAGTCCGATCTGTACAATGAGACCCTGTGAACCCTGTACTACACACATTTGAAAAAAAAAAAAAAAAAAAATGAAGTAACTAGGAAGCACGCCATGCTCCCATTCAGCATCTACTGAGGTACATGGGAAGTACATGTCCTTCTAGCCTATTAAGTTGGAGATTCTAATTTGGGGCATCTTCTCAGGAACAACAAGGCTCTGATCTGGGGTCCCAGCCTCCTGCTGAGTTCTTCCCTCAACCACTAGGTGAAACACTTTTTTTAGGGACTCACCTTTGATTTTAAGCAAAGAATACAAAAATACCGCTCTGTCTCCTCTTGATGACTCACATTGGTCATTTGCTATCAGTCATTTCTTCCTTGGGTAACCTGGGAATTATGCCTAATAGGCTGCCTGCAGTGCCACAGAATGCAGTGATGAATAGTCTGAAAGGGACAGTGCCTCCCTGAAGAATGAAATGGTCTGCACGGCACAGCGCTCTGCTTTATGTTGGCCTAGGACCCCAAATTCTCTTCCCTACAGTCATGATCAGAAACTACATTCCCAGGGGAGCAGGAGTTCAAGACGCTGCCCATGTGATTCTCCCAGAATCTGCACACACACCAAGCACTGGGACCTTGACAATGTCATGGTTATGTGGTTATCTGAAGCAATAATGATAATCAAATGCTAAATGGAATCTTGGAACAAAACTTAATAGAAATTCTGATAACATTTTACTAAAGTTTATTTTTCATTTTTAAGGGAAGGGTCTACAGGTCTCATTACTTGGTGGGACTCACAGGAATCCTGTTTACAGCCTCCCAACAGCTGGGATCAGAGGCGCAGACCACCAGTCCCAGTCTCAATTGCCATCTCAGTGTGCCCTGGGTGCAGGGCCAGCAAGGCAGGCCTGGGGATCGAACCCCCAGCCCCTGCCCCTGCTTGTACGTGCTTTAATCCACTGAGCTATTTGGCTGCTCCTATTAAAGTTTATATTTAATAGTATTTTGCAAATGTTAATTTCTTAGTTTTGACAAATGTACTATGGTGGAATATATATATATATATATATATATATATATATATATATATATATATATATATATGTGAACTAAATTAATAACTACAGGAAGTTTTATACTATCTTTTCAACATTTTTGTAAATTTCAAAATAAAAAAATTGAGAACATCACATGTTAGTTAATCTTTTTAAATTTTTTTTAATGTAGTTGGTTGTTGCAGGGTCTCACTACACAGCTCAGACTTGTTTTGATCCTCCTGCTTTCATCCTCCCCAGTGCTAGGATTACAGACATGCACCACTGCACCCACACTCTGGCCAGCTCAGCCTGCCTTGGAGGTGGGCCTGGAGTCACATGTGGCACCGAGAATCAAGCCACTGTGCTTGCCTAAGCAGGTGCTTTGGTCCACTGAGCTACCTCTCTGGCACACAGTGTTTGTTAATCTTCCTGCATTCTAGGGGTTTCACCTCACCTACTTTATCTCACTTAACCTTGACACCAACATATCTGTCAGATAAATTGTATTCTAACCATGCATCCACTTATAGATCAACCATAGTTAAACGCTAATGTCTTAAGGAATTAAATGAAAAGTCTATTGACCCAAAGTCACTGAGTCTGCCTTCATCTCCTTTATATTGCTATAATACAATACCCAACTCAAAGTAATTTCTTTTTTAAATTTATTCATTAACTTTATTAGACATAAACCTGATCATCTAAATTATTTTTTCTTTTCTTTCTTCTCCCCAATCTTTCTTTAGGACAGGATCTCACTGGTCTTGAAGTCACTATACAGCTCAGGCTTCCCTTGAACTTGACGCAAACCTCCTGCCTTAGTAGTCCAAGCCAAGCCCTGAGATTAGCGGGTAGTTTCCAAGCATAGAAATTGTCTTTCCATTATTGAGGCTGGGAAGTACAATCTTACAGCATGGCACCTGGTGAGGACCTTCTCTTTCTTCCTGCATCCTAACATGGGGAGGGTATTGCATGGTGAGGAAGTAGGAACTTGGTATGTTCAGGTCATCAACTTATAAAGCCACGGATCTAGGGCCAGGGAGGTAGCTCAGTACAATAAGCGTTTGCCTGGCAAGTGCAAGGGCCTAGGTTTAATCCCCAGTTCCACCAAACAAATAAGAAAATAAAGCCAAGCCACTGATCCAACCATGGGCCCTACATTCATTACCTCAGCCAACTCTACTCACACCCCATGGGCCCACCGCCCACTGCCATCAGAATGACATTTGGGGGTTACATATCTAACACTCGAATTTTGTGGGACTACATTCAAACCACAGCAGGACTTCCCCGCTCTGGATTCTAGGTTTGCTGTGGTATCCAAATATCTCCAAATAGAACTGTTCAGTGGAAATGAAGCCATACTCAATCAAGTTCAGAGCATCTTGGCACCTTCACACACATTTTCCAAGAAAAAAAAGCTAAGAAGCAGAGCTGCAAAGTGATAGCACCATGACAGCACCCCAGGGTCCCCTGCCCTTTTCTAGGAGAACCTGTCCTGCTCCTACGCTGTGCCCTTGGGGACCTTGTTGCCCATCTGTGGCACTCATCTTGAGATGCAGTAGTTGGATTCTCCCATGAAGTTTCTTCCTGGTACTACAGACTCCCTGGGTAGACACAGAAGGAAGCTGGCCCTGGAATAAAAGTTGCCTTAGCAGAAGCTTGTGCCTGCCTTCTTCATAGTGTTTGTAGGGGCCAAGTGCTTCTATTTATGACAGCAAGGAGCAGGGCTTCTGTGGCGGGGACTGCCCCCATCCTGCCCAGGTCACCACTCTTTGCCTTTCCAAGCCCAGTTGTAAGAGTAGAGGAAATTTGGAGTCTCACTGAGCTTATTGTCCTGATTGGATAATTCTTACCCTTGTTGACTTTGGTTACCGAGTAATGTCTGTTTCTAGACATTAATCAATTTATGACTATTTTATTTATTTTTATTTTAATAAAAGGATGTAGATCTTCTAGAGCAATGAGACTAATGCAAAACCACAAGCACAAATTAAATTAGTATATCAATGAGAATGCATCAGTTTTTAAAGAGATTTGACTTCTAGAAAACAGACTCTGCTCACAGTGCTGAAAATTATGGGACACATCAGAAGCAAAACCAGAAGTTAGCATTGGCTTTGTCTTGGATAATGTGCAAAGCCTTCCTACATTCTTTAGCTCTAAATAAGGAACCCTCTGAAATCAAAAGGTCTGAAGAGGTCACAGAACAAGTTGGTAGAATGCTGGGATGCAAGCTTTCTGAGTTTAATTTTTGTTTGCAATTTTCTTATGATGTGCCTCACTTCTATGAAGCAAAGAAGTGTGTAGTACACTCTAAGTGTCCATCATGCAGGACTTGTACCGAAGACAATGTGATGGCACAGCTCCTGGGTAAAGTGCTCAGTTAGGCTTTCCTGAGCTCTGCAGGAATCAGAGGCAAAAACTCTTCTGCATGACACTCAGGACTAGGGGTATAGAAGGGACCTTCCCAGAAAAGGCTGGACCTTGCATAAGGGTTGGTAAAAGAGCATGACTGAAAGGTTGAAGGGGAAAATGAACCACTGTCTTTCTTTAAGCTCCTCCACTTTCCTTTCTGTCTCCTTCTGTCCTTCTTTCTCCAGGGGAAATTATCAGTGTTGCATTTTCACTTGTCTTTTCCTGTTCTAAAGAATTTTCAGTGTGAAGAGGGTTCTGGATGGCTGAGGCAGGAGGAGCACAATATCAAGGCCAACATGGGCACCTTAGTAAATTATGAAGACCCTGTCTCAAAATCAAAAATATGAAAGGGCTGGGAATGTAGCTAAGCTAAAAGACACTGAGTTCTATTGGACAGAAGAAAGGGAGAGAGGGAGAAAAAGAAGGAGAGAGGGAGAGAGAGAGACACACACACACACACAGAGAGAAAGGAGGAGGAGAAGAAAGTAGAGGAGGAAGTGAAAGAGGCAAAGGGGGAGGGGAACAGAGAGGAGGAGGAAGAGAGAGGTTGAGGAAGAAGACAAGGGAATAAGAAGAACAGAAGGAGGAGGAAAGGGAAGAAAACAAAAAGTACTAGAAAGAGGAGCACAAAACAAAACTCAGTTGTTTTTAGCATGTCTTTGTGACCACAATTATCTTTAGATTGATTCATGTGAAATTTTCATTTATTTTGTTTTTAAAATGTTGCCCCAGGGCCAGTGAGATAGCTTAGTGGAATAAGTGCCTGTTTAGGAAAGCTCAGGCACAGGAGTTCAATCCCCAACACCACAGCCCCTCTGTCCCTATACCAGGGCGCACCAAGCAGGTGGCTGAGTCCAGGCACGGTAGTGTGTGCCCCCCATGTGGTGTATTCCCACACTGCCACCACGGTGTGTTCCCAGCACTTGGGAGACTGAACACAAGAGATCACTATGAGTTTGAGCTGCACCACTGGGCTGGGTCCACAGTACTTTCCACACAGCCACAGGTGGCACCTAGGCAGGCCGGGCCTCCTTTGCTGCTCTCCCAGGAACACTGCCACGGTCTCAGCCCTGGCCCGGTGTCCTTGCAGCACAGGCACAATAACTCATGGGTCTGGGATGCCTGTTATCCTCGTCTGACTGCTGAGGAAGCAAGAGCTCCGGAGGAAACAAACTCCAGACTGAGTGCAGACGTGCCAGGCCGTGGCTACGTTGCCGCCCGCTGAGAGCCGGGCCAGCTCCTCTCGGCCTTGCTTTCCCACATAGGACACACGGTGGTGATGCCACTTTGTCACAATCTCGCACCGTCCACTGAGGTCATGGGTCATGGGTCTCACTGTCAAACTGCTGCTGCAGTTTTAAGACAAGTTGCTAATGATATACGACAGTGCAAGGGAGAAAAGAGCTCCCCCACCCTTGAAGGTTTGATACTTGAGTTTATGAAATAACCTGGCAGTGGGAGTATCAATAAGAGAAAAGATGTGCTGGCCAGATAGCTTAGCAGACTAACAAACCCATTAGGCAGGCTGAGGGACCTGGGTTTGGTCTCAGGCGTGCCCTGCCGGCCCCACCCAGGGGCACCCTTAGAGGGTGAATGAGACTGGGCGTGGTGGTGCACCCCTGTAATACCAGCGCTTGGGAGGCTGAAAACAGGAGCTTCACTAAAAGTCCCATCTAGTAGTGAGACCCTGCAGGCCCTGTCCTAAATACATAAAAAAGAAAAGGTATGTGCACTTGCTATGTGCATGGGAGCAGCATGGAACAGAAAAGTAGATTCACCCAAACAAATGAGATTTAGGAGCTTCCATATCCTCTTCAGAGGGGAGCAGGGAGAGGGGAGGCAGGGTACCCAGATGAGAGTGAGTGACCTGTGAGAAAGGCAAATGCCTCTAAAAGAATGAACTATCATTCCTGACAGAGCAGATCTGGTGTGGTGTCAGCTTGCAGCCTCCTCTTCCCCTGAGATCCAGTACACTCATCTCTGGTTAGTAAGACATTCTGCAGGCCGCAGGTGACAGCTTGGTTCCTCTTGGAGGACATGTCTTCAGGCAGGCAAGGAAAGTTCAGAGAAAACTTCTTGAATTTGCTGTTTGTTAAGATCCTCACCTTGAAGTAATCCCTGTACCAAAGGCCTATATCAGGGGCACAAATTCTAAATGCTCCTGTGGGAAAGCCTGCATAAATGTGAAAGCTGAAACTGGGTTTTCATAAGTTCACTGTCAGACTTGGAAGCCAAAGCGTGATGAAGGCTGTTGCTCAGGCGCAAACAGGTAGGTGCTTAAGGGGCCACGAAGCACCTCATCTAGCTGAGCAAGGCACATAGGACATGAGGCCCTGCGCCAGGTGACAGCTGCCTGTCAGATGCACAGCTCATGAGGCTTCTGCAGACTAATGCAGGGACTTGGCAATAGTGGAAGAGCCTGAAATGTACAGAAGGGGCTGAGGGTGCTGGCTACCCCTGCTATCGAGCTCCGTCTCACCCAGATGTTCCAGGTGACAAACACAGTATCAGCAGGTTGATTTTTCTGGTAAATGTTCCAACTTAGGTCTAAAAAGTCTCAGTCTCTCAGGATGGAGATATATTCATTCATTTCACATATTCAGTCATAATTGATCACTGCACATCAAGCAATGGGTTTTGATAATACACAGGTGAGTAAGAGTTCCATGTAGGAGCCAGTCTAAGTGAGGAGGAGAGTCAGAGGCAATACAGAGTGATGGAGCAGGTCCAAAGTGTGTTGGTCCTAAAATATACATAGGCTGAGAGGACTCTTCTGAAAGACATAGTCCTGAATGAAAACCTTAAAATTAAGCATAAAAATAAAGAAATAAATACTTATTTGGAATGTGAAAATGAATCGCCACAGATTTCTGGAGCTATTTCAGTATAAGCTTCTTTCTGAGATAACTTTTTGCAATTTATAATATATCATTTTTTTCTTTTCTTTTTTCTTCTTCTTCTTCTTTTTTTTTTTTTTTCCAGAACCAGGGATTGAACTCAGGCAAGTGCTTATTCCACTGAGCCATCTTCCTGGCCCCGTCAAAGAGACCCAGGTGCAGAGGAGCTGAGATACCAGGCGAGGCCAGGCTACCTCTGACAGCAAAACAGTGCATATGTACATGGGTGCTTGTGTGAGCATACATAGTAAAGAGATAGATAGATAGATAGATAGATAGATAGATAGATAGATAGATAGATAGATAGATAGATAGATAGACAGACAGACAGACAGACAGACAGAAGAGTATGGATAGGTAGGTTGTAGTATAAGTGAATGCAGGACAGAAGGGTGGGATTCCTCAACCAAAATTATGTTCATAGGTAAGAAGGGTGTTCAGAGCAAAATTTCAATGGACATTTTAAACTATTTTTGTGCAAGACCCAGCAAACACTGCCATGCTTTGCCCTAAATACAGTAAAGGAACAATGGAAGTTTGCTCCATGATAAAAATCAGGTTCTGCATCTTGAGCTCAGGTCCCTGTTTGACATTTCTTTGCAGCGAGGACTTGAGCAAGTAGCTGAGTCTCTGATAGGCTTCATTTCAGCTTATGGGGGCTCAGTGAGGTATGAGTAGGAAATGTTTACTGTAGTAGCTGGCTCAAAGGAAGCCTTCAGCTGGTGGAAGCTGGAAGACAGTCATTCTTTCATCAGATTTGCTGAAATTTACAATGGGTGCCAAGATGAAGAGGGCAGACCCCTCTCTGGAGGAGCTCATGGTTCAGTTTGACAGACTAATAAACGAATAAGCAGTGATTCCCTGCTACAGTGGGCTTCCAGAGCAGCAGCACTGGCTGCAGCGTTTCCTCTCCACACCTTGGAAGGCGGTGCTTAGCTGAAGGCCACCAGGGGGAGCAGAGCAGGCAGTTGTTGGGTTCATGCGTTGAAAATGCAAAGCCAGACAGAAGGCAGAGCATGTGTGATATGCTAAGGCTGAGCAGATAGTTCTCTGGTGCGAGGAAGCAGGAGAAAGAACACGAGATAAACAAGTGTGCTGGGAGCCAGCTAGAAAAGTTTTGTGTGAAGTCTAGCAGTGTCCAAATTTGCCTCATAGGAAATAAGAAGACCATGTGTATATGTCGAGAGACGAATGATCGTACAGGACTGTCTCACCAGGATCATCTTTGCTATGGTGGACAAATGGGCTGGTGTGTGTGCGTGGGTGTGTTGGGGAGGTATCATTCCAGCCCCATAGACACACGATTTACAATTAAGGCATTATATGATCATATAAATTTGCACCCACTTTGGAGGTGGAATATTTGAGAAGGAAATCTAGACTTAGAAAACTGTATTTCTTAGAAAATTGTCATCACTTTTGCTGTGGGTTCAGTGCTGAACTTTAAATGGTACTCTGGCCAGCATATGCACTAGCCTGGGGCTAGCACAGAAGTCCAACAGGTCACAGCCCCAGCTTTGAGCAACTGTCCATCTGTTCACCCCTTCCCTTACTCAGAGTCCACTTAGTCATCCAACAAAAGTAAGCAGCCTGCCTGCCACATATCCGGCCCTAAGTTATAAGGTAGGGACTAAAAGGTGAATAATGAAACCGGAGTAGCTGCTTTCAAGGAATTCATTCTTTGCTGAAGAACATGTAACAGTATAGGTGTGCTTTCTCCCGCAGGCTGTTCTCAGTCATGCTCTAAGTTATGGATGTGGTTAGCAGTGTCCTAGAGCCTAGGCAACAGAGGCAGAGGGAAGGTAGGTGATACAACTGAAGCATGCAAAGAATTTCCTCTTTTGTTGGCTGTGTTTCATCTAAACCATCACCTCAGGAGAAGCAGAATTTCTTTTCCATTCCTGATGTCTCATCATAGGAAGAAAAGTCCACAGCAAAACCCAAGTGCACCTTCTGCCCCATCCCAACAAGGAGGAGTGACTGAAGTACTGGCAATTTGAGAGGAGAAACTGCACCCCCTGACCCCTTCTTCCCACTTCCTGTTGCATGTGACTGAGTCTCAAAGCACGTCTTCCAGGGTCTCCCCTGTGCCACCTCACAGGCACCACCAAATGCTGGCAAGCAGCTCATTTGTGGTTCAGTGTACATTTGAAGCAGATCGTCCCACCCCAGAGTCTCATGCCTGGCCACTGTCTTATTCTGCTAAGGCTGCTATGACACTGGGCTACCATTTGGATGATTTAAACAATGAGAATTTATTCTCTCTTAATTTTCGAGACTAGGAATCTGAGATCAAGGTCTTAGCAGGGTTGGTTTCTGCCAAGGCCTTTCTCTCTTGTGTGCTGATGACTGTTTTCCTTCAGTGTCTTCTTGCAGCTGTGCTTCTGGGGGGGGGGTGCCACCCTCTTTTATTATAAGAGCACCAGTCATGCTGGTTTTAACCCTGCCCAATGAACTCACTGAATCTTAATTAGTTTTTTAAACACTTTTCCAGATATAGTCACAATCTGAGGTAATGGGGTTCATGTTTTCAACATATGGATAAGAAAGTCAGGGTGGACACAATTCACTCCCTTATGACCACTCTGCCATCTCTTTAGTGACTGAGCCAGGTGAGAACATGAATGCCACGCAGTGGAGGGTTCTGCATAAGCTGTCAGGATTAGATAAATGAATGTGGGAGTTGAGAGGAAGAGGGAAGTAATTATCTTCTGAAACAGGAAGTGCTGTAGGAAAGATAAAAGAAACCTTGGAAGTCTGAGTTTTTAGCCACAGGAAATGGATTAATTTTGACCTCATAAGAATAAAGAAATGAAAGAATAGAGGACCTAATTGTTGAAGAAAGTGAAAGTTATCCATTGCTTCTGACTCCTCAGAGACTCAGGGGCCCATAGCATGCTGTCTACACTGGCTTTCATGAGGGTTCTGCCCACACTTAATTGAAGAGCTCAGGGCCCTTGTCAGAGGCTGCCTCCAGCGGCATGTGTCACTGTAACAAAGTGCCACAGCTGAGTATATAACCGATGACAATTTCTTTTGTTCCTATATTCTGAGACTGGGAAGTTTAAAAGCAAGGTACTGTGGATAGTGAGGGACTTTTTGCTGTGTCATAACATTAGATAAACCACTCCCTAAAGGGCCGGAGGTATAGCTCAGCAGACTAAGTGCTTGCTTCGGTAAGCTCAGGGGGCAGGGTTCGATCTTTGACACAGCAAACTGCACCAGCCCCATTCCTGGGTGCACTGAGCCAGCAAAGGAGTCTGGCCACAGTGGCACATGACTGCAATCCCAGCACTAGGGAGGCACAAATCGGGAGGATTACTATGAGTCCGAGTTGTGTAATGAGACCTTGGACCAAAATAAAATAAAATAAAATAAAATAAAATAAAATAAAATAAAATAAAATAAAATAAAATAAAATAAAATAAAATAAAATAAAATAAAATAAAATAAAATGAAGCCACTTCCTGGGCGAAGGAGAGAAAGAGAGCCAAAAAAAAGTGCTTTAATGACAAACCTATTTTCAAAATCAAATTCTGGAATGACAGCATGTGTTATTCCCAAGAGAATAGAATGCATGATCTTATAAGTATTGAAGAATCTTAATTCTTTTTTTTTTTCTTTTTCATTTATGTGTTTGTTACAGGGTCTCACTACACAGCTTGAAATCATAGTGATCCTCCTGCATTCACCTCCCCAGCCCTGGGATTACAGGCGTGTACTGCCATGCCAGTACTCAGTCACCTGCTCGGTGTACCTCAGGGGCAGGGCTGGCGTAGTATGTAGGATGGAGATCAAACAGTGGTCCCTGTGCCTGACAAAGCAGCTGCTTAATCTGCTGAGCTATCTTGCCAGCGCTCTGAAGATTCCTAATTCTTACCATGTGTCACTGGAGACTGACCTTCCCATAGGTGACCTTCAGGGGACATGTTGAGCAATCCTGGTACATCTGGAAAAGAGACAAAGGGGGCTTTTTCCAAAGAAGGGAAAGGAGAAACTGAGGGCAGACAAGGAAGCAGAGAAAAACAGCAACACAAGGAGATGTATTCTCCATGTTATGGCTGGGGAAATTGAGATTTCACTTCAGGGATATCCACTCATTTCAGAAGCCTGGGATTTATAAGAAATCCCACTAGCTTCAAATGACGGCCTCTTTCTAGCTGTCCTGTAGCACATCTGCCCACTCCTTTCCTGAGTGAATCCATTAATATGTGAGCGATATGTAAACAAGCAAGCAAACAAACACATGACTAGGCTGGAATTTGGGAATTTTAATCTACAAATTTATATATATTCTCCCTTATCTACTAAACTGGAGGCTGAAGTATACTTACTAGGAGGACCTTTCTGTTTAGCTATTATTAATACTGAATGAAAGATTTGAATTTGCATAATTTACCTTTTATAAAAAAAAAGCACTTGTACTTTTTTCCCCTCTCAAATAAGCTTGACCCTGATTAAATGAGGAATCTTCATGCATAGCTTCACTTCTTGAAGTGATCCCTGCTTCCTCCCATTTGGATCATCAAGGCCACTGTGTGCAGCCCATGCCCAATAGCACCTGACATATCATTGGAACTAAGCACTGTAAACTGACATTCCGAAGTGGAGTCTCATTAAGCTTGAGAGAGAGGAAAGGCTGCAATCCCATATTCAGAGAAAGGTAGTTAGAATAAGGGTATGGAGATTGGGGATCCTGCATCACTTTTCAAGTACTCATTGAGCTTCCAACTCTATGCTTAAATTAAGACACTGAGGAGAAAGTTAAAAGAGCAAGCCAGCCCCTGCTTCTCTCTGAAAGGTGTGTGAGCTCTAGACTAAGACAAGCTCAGCCAGCTATAAGATACCTACCCAGTCCTCCTCGATACTGACAAGACCATGAAGAACAAAGAAAGCTAAGAATACATGATGGAGCAGAAGAGAATGAGGGGCTATTATAAATGAGAAGAATGTGCTACCCTGGATTGGTTGCTAAAAGAGAACTGGGCTGGGTTGTGTAGCACACCACCCCCAAAATGTGTGTCTACCAAGAAGCTGTGCATGCGATCTTTTTTGGAAATTTAGCCTTTGCAGATACAATAAAACAGAGTGTACACTGTATAATGGCGCCTGGAAGGCATCTGGGTTTGGCATTGATAAGAAGAGGGAGAGACAGAGATAAGAGAAGAACATAGACGCTGGGAACAGGGTGATGAGCAGGTTAGGAACACTGAAGATTGCTGGCAGTGACCGTAAAAAAGAGAAATACATGATTTTTCACTAAAATCTTCAGACATATCATGAAAGAAACTCCAAAACTGTGAGAAAAGAAATTGCTTTTGAGCTACTCAGCCTGTGTTTTTTTTTAATGATAGACAGAGAAAATCTCTTCATAACATTAATAGGAGTACATAGTGATGGCCACATAAAGCAAGAGCTTAGTAAATAAAAATATTCAGAGTTTGGCTCCTTACTTTAATAAATCTACCAACGTAAGATATTACCAGTAAAGTAGGCAAGAATTATAGCAGAATGCTCTGTCTTGTCTTTGTAACTTTTATATAAATACAAAATTATTCCAAAATGTTTGCAAAAGTTAATTTTAAAAAGGAAATTTGCAAGAGTCTTTTGGAGAAAACGTTCACATGTCGTCTTTAAATAGTCACCTCCCTAAGCTTCATCTCTCCATCCGTATGATGGAGTTAATAATAGCTCCACTCAGGATTGTGGAGTATAAGATACAGTGATGTGCATAATGTGTCTATCAGGTCACATCACTGTATCTTATACTCCACAATTTTTACAGTTTGGTCCTGCCAGACTCGGTCTATTCGCCAGTCTTTGCAAACTTGTGTCACTATCAGTTTTCTTGGTCTGTGCCCTCATTTGTGTTATCACTCAAAATGTTAACAAAGAAAAGGGCAAAACCCTTCAAATTGCTGCTGGATTTCCTGGATTGGTGAAAGCTTTCACATTAAGCAGCATCTTTCAGTTTTCTTTGGATCCACCTCACTCTAGTTAGACATCAAGTTAAACCCAGCCACCCTGCAAATCAATGTTCGCCACATGTGTAGATGATTAATCTTAATTAAAGAGAAATGCAGTTAGCATAGGGATGATACAATGCTTTCCTCGTCTTTTCTTTTTTCTTTGAAGTAGATATGTGACACAATGCTCAGATGCATTCTGCTCAAGCATATTCAAACTCTGGCTGATACTCTAGGGAAGCCTCACTGAATATTATGCTTATAATCTGGTAACCTCAATTCTCCCATACGAAATCAGAAGAAATATCTTCCTGTTATAGTTTTAAAAATCTTCAGAATATAATGATGAATTCCTGAAGTTATCTCCCCATGTATGCATGCAATTTTTTAACAATAAAAATTAAAATTAAAAACATGTGCACAGAGCAGAATCATAAGTCTTTGTCCAAAATGAGCTTCAACGTTCGCCGTGTGTGAGAGCTTGTGTACACGATCCCTGGCAACAACTAGTACAGCAGCTGACCTCACAGGAATGCTAAAGCAGACTGAGAAAATCACCTTGAACAATGAAAGCACCAGGGCCAAAGAAAGATTAAGACCAGACTAAGACCATGGTGTAAGATTACAGCCAAAGGCAGTCTGTGACTCCAGCAGAATCTAGAAACTAAGCTTCCTGCTTTACTTTGTAGATACAGAAACTGAATCCTCAGTAATCAGTGGGGCTTTGCAACAGGCACTGAGAATTCTGCATGGCAAATATGGAGCCACAATCCTGTGTTTCAGCTTTTAGTATCTATGTTTTTTCTCTGCTTTTTTTTGTGGGTTCTCAATACCATTTAATAAATCTCTATTAGAGAACTAGGTGGCTAGTTATAGGCTGCATACCTATAATCCCAGCACTCAGCAGGTTGAGAAAGGCAGATTTCCCCAAGTTGCAGGCCAGCCTTACATAGCAGAACTTAGACCAACAAAAGAAAAAAGAAAGAAAAAAAAAAAGAAAAATGTATATATTGCATGTATTAGAATACTTAGTTTCTCTGTCTCTCTCTCTCTCTGTCTCTCTCTCTCTCTCTCTCTCTCTCTCTCTCTCTCTCTGTCTCTCTCTCTCCCTCTCTCTCTCTTTTGTGCAGGGTCTTGCAGCTCAGACTCATAGTGATCCTCCTATTTTCAGCTTCCCCAGAGCTAGAATTATAGGCACACAGCACCACCTTGCCCAGAATCGGTGGCCAGCTCAGTGTGCCCAGCGTGGAGCTGGCACAGCGTGTCATGTGGTGCCAGAGAGGGAACTCCGGCCCCTGTACTTGCCTAAGCAGATGCTTAGTCCACTGAGCTATCTCACCAGCCCTACTTAGTCTTCTCTTAAAGACTTGGCTGTCTATCTTTAACATTTG
Organism: Ctenomys sociabilis; assembly: GCA_004027165.1. Classification (NCBI taxonomy): domain Eukaryota; kingdom Metazoa; phylum Chordata; class Mammalia; order Rodentia; family Ctenomyidae; genus Ctenomys; species Ctenomys sociabilis. The sequence goes on along the minus strand of PVKA01021580.1, from coordinate 13,477 downwards.
AGAGAATGCTAGCTTGGCAAGTTGTCAGACCTTTGGGCAGGGAGGATGAAGACAGCAAAGCCAGGAAGCTTTAATTAAAACACAGCGCTCTGCCATAGGACAGGTGGCTGCAGTTCAATGTAAATACTGAAAAGGTGCAGTGATCCCAGCAGAGTGACATTTCTTGAAGAGCCCAGCGGAACTTTGTGTACATGGGGAATCACCAAACTCCTTCAGCTCAGCTCTATGTGATTCCCACTGGGGAACGATGGACAAATCATTTCTTTCTAAGGTGCAGTTACTGCTACATGTAAGTTGCGAAAGCATTAAGGCATCAAAGGGGCTTTCTGAGTACCAGCTTCTGACTCATTTGATGCTCACAACCACGTTTCAGGTTATTATTGCTATTGGGTTCTAACCCCCATGCAATTTAGGCAGACAAAAAATATAAGATGCAGTCTGAGAGCACTGACAGAGGAGTGATGAAAGTCAATATGGTGGCACTTGGATTGAAACCCTTTCCTATAGGTTGCATAATCAGTGTTCATTCTGTCCTTATTCAATAGGCAACACTAAGTGCTAGTGATTAAAAATCATACTATATTTCAAAGACACTGCTCTTTTCTTAAAATCAAAAAAAAACAGTAAATAAAGTCCAAAGCAGCATATTTTCCAAATTGCATGCAGGCAGTGGCAGCCTGAGCTCCAACACAAACACATCACAAGTTCATAGATCCAGAGCCCTCCCCATCCCCTTTCCCTCAGCCCCCACCAACTGTGGTGCCATGAGGTGGCCCCAGGGAGAATTCCATTACACTTGCAGAGCAGAGGTGGCCTGATTTCATGTGACCTCAAGTTAAATAGCTTTCACTAATGCAACTTTAATTGGGGTCCTTTTAATCCCTAAAAGTGACATTTTTCCTCAGGGAAGCTGGTGTCAGCTCTGACAGGACAACTGTACTTTCTGGTAGAGGGGCTGTAGATTAAGCCTCTTGGGAGGATTTCAGAAGGGGGGGCACATTCTTTAGAGAACAACTAGTCTGAACTCATCCCCATGAAATTTTTTGAAAACAGAAAAACCATGGCTAAGATTACCGTACCTTCTCCTTTTGGGTTCAGAAGTATCTCAGAATGTACTTTGTCCAATAAAAATATTTTGGGGCTAGGGCAGATGAGATTGCAACTAGAAAAAGCAAAAGATGAAGTCTTATTCCTAAAATAACTTGAAACTCAGCTATAAATTTTACTCTCAAGCTCAGAGCATGTGAGGTGAAAACTGTGTTTGCTTCTGCGTGGCTTCCAAATGTAGTCATTTCTCTGAAAATCAGAAGAGTCCACTCATCCACTTAGAAGGGGGACAGAGAGCCAGGGTCTCTCTCTACAAGCACTGCTCCAGAACTGTATCAGCAGGCCCTTTCCACCTGAAGAGGTTCGGTTCTGTCTCTAAAAGGCAACATGAGAGAGACCTGATGTTTACTCTGTCAACCCTCCTTTCTTCTCTTGGCTGCATTGTGTTGCTACCAGACTGGATTTGCATAGCTTGACCTTTAATGCACAGCCACTGCTGGTAAGATTGTGTTGTCAATCTGGGTAACTGAGTAAAGTAGGAGGAATCCCCAAGTGGAACAAGCTTAGCCAACTGGGCTTCAAAACTGTACCAGAAAGCCTGGGTTTAGCTTCAGCCACCCTCCTTTGTCCTTTCCCATACAAGTGGTTCTCAGATCTTGCTCACTCACCCAGGCTATCTGTCTGGGAGTCTGTTTGATTTTTTTTTTTTTTTTTTTTTTTTTTTTTTTTTTTTCTCTACACTTCAGCTTCTCTGCCTTCCCCATCCTGATGAATCTTCCAGGAGTTTTGTTCTCTTATTTTTTTTTTTTTTTTGACCTTGGGCTATGGGCAGCAAAATTAGAGTGGCAGATGGTTTTGTCTTCTTTTCCCTGTTCTGGTTTAGAAGTCAAGCAATTAAGGGCAACCCAGCCTTTGCTTACTGACCAGCAGTGAGTGACTTAGGAAAGCACATGAAGGGGAAACAAAAGGTGTCCTCAGCCCTGGATTTCAACTTCAGAAGACTCCATGAACAGATTGAGCCAGAAGTGTTTGGCTGAGAATGTGAAGGTGGCCAGCAGTGCCAGAGTGGCTGCAGTTGTGAACTCAGTACACATCACTTAAGCAAACTGCCCGTTGAGCTGGAAGGCTTTGCCCCTACTGCTGGATCCCAGAGGTCCATGTGGGTCCCTTTATCTGTGCTGCTTTTCCCTGAGTTCTCTGATCCAGTGTGTCAACAAGTACATTGACTGCCAGGGAAAGCAGATGCAGGCAGGAGGAGCAGGCCTGAGGGACAACCTCCTTCAGATGCTTTAGCTTTTCAAGCATTACCCAAACCCAACCCTCGCTGCTACAGCAAATCTGCCTTTGCAACAAAAATACAACTTATGATCTTTAATATTGGCACAGGACAGATGGGGCTTTGATTTTTCAAAATCTGTTCTTGACAAAAGAGTAGATCTACTGCATCTCTTTTTAGATATGAGCTGACTTATCCCATCATGTGAGGACCTGACCCTGAGAGTCCTGGCGTTCTCTCTTCTTGTTTTTGTCTTTGACTTCTACTATGACTTGAAACCGCTGGCATATGAGATCTTACTTTTTTCATCAACCAAATAAAACTGAAGTTGCTGGTCCACATAACCTCCCATCTACCTCAAAAGCACAGTAGCAGAAGTCTTACACCACAGGAGGGTTCTTCTGCTACAGGCAGTAGGACCATGATTTCCTTCCAACAGTGATGGTAAAGTGAGGGACAAGGAAAGATTGGAGTAGTGACCCCTCCTTTGCCCCAGATCATGCTGTAATCTGAAGAAAAATAGTGGGTATACCATGAAACAAACACAGCCCTCAGGACAGGGATGCCAGACTATAACCCAACAACTCCTCCTACATAGGCTTTCTGGAGCCATTCTGATCACAAATTTTCCTTGCCAAGCCCTTCTGGAACCACTGATAGACATCACCAGAGCACAACTAGGCTCGGCATGTTCCCTGGAGAAGAGGTGTCCACCCCCCAGGGTTGTATCCCCATGACAACCAGTTGTCAAAGAGTCAGGTGGCAAGTCTTTAGAACTGGGTGGAAACTACTAGGCTTACATCAAATGGCTTGATTGCATGATAGTGGACTTCCTGGGCAGCTGCTCAGGCAAAATTTAATTTACTATAGCACTGTGTTTCTTAAGATTCTTAAGAATCTTAAGAAAAAATAGTAAGAGAGACACAAATCAAGGGTATGGCTCAGTCTGTTTGAAAGTGGCCTAGCCTTCACAGCCTAAGGGCTTCAGGTAAAGTGGAAAAGGCCCTTTCTGGTTTTATTTTTCTAGCCAGCACCATGCACTGTGGTGTCCTGACTTGATCATGGATGCCCACAGTTTACTTCTTGGTTCTTCATGCACGTGACATCTTGGGCACTGTTTCCATTTCCCATACAACCCACCTGTTCTCCAAGGTCACAGTTCTTTCCTACCCTATTAAAACCCTACAGTTCTGATCCTGCCTATAAAAGACTATAAAAACCATTCATTGAAGACACTGGTAGGTGAGGGTCTTACTGAATGCTGTCTCCACTAGCACAGCCAGGCCTATACACGAGCAACCATGTCAAAGGGACCTGCAGCTGGTATTGACCTTGGCACCACCTACTCCTGTGTGGGTGTCTTCCAGCATGGAAAAGTGGATATTGCCAAGCATCAGGGAAATTGAACCACTCCAAACTATGTCGCTTTCACTAACACCGAATGTCTGATTGGTGATGCTGCAAAAACTCAAGTGGCTATGAACCCCACCAACAAAGTTTTTGATGCTAAGTGACTGATAGGATGTAGATTTGATGATGTTGTTGTCCAGTCTGATATGAACCGCTGGCACTTCATGATGGTGAATGATGTAGGCAGACCCAAGGTTCAAGTAGAATACAATGGAAAGACAAAGAGCTTCTACCCAGAGGAGGTGTCTTCTATGTTGCTGGCAAAGATGAAGGAGATCACAGAAGCTTATCTAGGAAAAACTGCTACCAATGCTGTGGTCACAGTGCCAGCTTTCTTTAATAACTCTCAGTGTCAGGCAACCAAAGATGGTGAAAATATTGCTGGTCTTAACGTACTTAGAATTATCAATGAACCAACTGCTGCTGCTATTTCTTATGGCTTAGACAAAAAGGTTAGAGCTGAAAGAAATGTGCTGATTTTTTACTTAGGAGGTGGCACATTTGATGTGTCAATCCTCACTATTGAAGATGGAATCTTTGAAGTGAAATATTCAACTGGAGACACCCACTTAGGTGGAGAAGATTCAGCAATGAAATGATTGAAATGGTCAATCTAAAAGCTAAAAGAACCTTCTCTTCCAGCAGCCAAGCCAGTACTGAGATTGATTCTTTCTATGAAGGAATCAACTTCTACACCTCCATTACTCATGCTCAGTTTGAAAAGCTGAATACTGAAATGTTCTGTGGCACTCTGGACCCTGTAGAGAAGGCTCTTTGAGACACTAAATTGGACAAATCTCAGATCCATGACATTGGATGTGGTTCTACCCATATCTCCAAGATACAGAAGCTTTTGCAAGACTTCTTCAGGGGAAAACAATCGAATAAGGGCATCACTCCTGGTGAGGCTGCTGCTTATGGTGCAGCTGTTCAGGCAGCCATTTTATCTGGAGACAAGTCTGAAAATGTCCTAGATTTGCTACTATTGGATGTCACTCCTCTTTCTCTTGGTATTGAAACAGCTGATGGTGTCATGACAGTCTTCATCAAGCATAATACCAGAATGCCTACCAAGCAGACCCAGACCTTCGTGACCTACTCTGACAACCAGCCTTGCGTGTTCATTCAGGTACACAAAGGTGAGCGAGCCATGACCAAGGGTAACAACCTGCTTGGCAAGTTTGAACTCACAGACATATCTCCTGTGACCTTGGTGTTCCTAAGATGGACTTTTGATATTAATACCAATGGCATCCTCAATGTTTCTGCAGTAGATAAGAGTATAGGAAAAGAGAACAAGATTACCATCATTAACGATAAGGGCCATTTGAGGAAGGAGGACATAGAGCATATGGTCCAGGAATCAGAGAAGTACAAAGCTGAAGATGAGAAGCAAAGGGACAAAGTGTCCTCCAAGAACTCATTGGAGACTTATGCTTTCAATATGAAAGCAACTGGTGAAGATGAGACACTTCAAGGCAAGATTAATGATGAAGATAAACAGAAGGTTCTTGACAAGTGTAATGAAATCATCAATTGGCTAAGAATCAGACTGTAGGAAAGAAGAATATGAACATCAACAGAAAGAGCTCAAGACTGTCTACAATCCCATCACCACCAAGCTGTACCAGAGTGCAAGTGGCAGGCCTGGAGGGATGCCTGGGGCTTCCCTGGTGGAGGAGCTCCTCCTTCTGGTGGTGCTTCCTCAGGGCCCACCATTGAAGAGGCTGATTAAGTCAACCTTAAATATAAATATAGCACTCTTTCACAAACAACAAAATTGAAGGGCCTAAATTTGTAGAAAATTCCGTGGCAGTTAAAGTTAAGCTGCTATAGTAAAGTACTGGACATTCTCAATACTTGAATAAAGGAATATGTACACAGGGAGACGGCATTGCACTTTAAGCACTGTACTATAAGTGAAAGTGCAATGTCTTCAATAAAAATATTTAAATTGGCAAAAAAAAAAAAAAAACCTGCAGGCCACCAGAGTGCAGGGCCCCACTTTCATCATTCTCAGGAACAGCTTCAGTCGGGGCCACCCATGTAAAATAAAGCTGTTCACTGTCTCCAAATCTTGGATGTCTTTGGTGCTCCTGCTCTCCCTAGCACTGGTTCAAAGGGGAAAAGGTGCACAGACAGCAGATGTGGAGGAGAGGTGGATACAGAGTCCATTGGCCTTCCCCAGTCCGGCTCAGTGTCCTGTGGTTCTCAAGGAGCTGGTACAGTGGGAGGAGGTCTTAGAGGGGTTTACTGGCTGAAGAAACCACTAGAATTACACAATAGGAATCTTATCTTATGCTCTTTCAGATTCCAATCTTCTCAACATCATTTAAATTTCTTTAAGCATTTATCTGGAATAACTGGGAATTATGAATAATATACCACATAACATTTTCATAAAGAAAAGGCAAGGCTATTTAGAAATTTAATAACTAAATGTACAGAGACAAAAGTGTAGCTGGATTGCATCACTTTGTGAGCGAGCTACAGAAAGGGAAGCTTCTTTCTGGTTTGTGGATATCCTCTGATCCCAGCCCCCAAACTATGGCATATTCCCAAAAGAGCCCTTGTTTTCTTTTGTTCACCCTGTCAATGACAAGTGCTATGGCACACACTATGTGCTTAGTAGATATTTCTTCTTTTGAGAACATTGGTTTTGACTGTTATTATTTAGCTCATAGATAAGTAATAAGCAAGCAGGAGGAAGATGCCTTCAATACTGACAACGATCTTGAGAGTAGTAATAACAGAAAGAAAAGGAGAAAGCTAGCAAGTGAGCTCACCAGGAGGGAATCTGAGGCATGTGAGTGCCAGCTGAATTAGCCTTCTCCCTTCTACTATTATCAGGGTATTTAGTCACAATATGTCCTATGCTCAATTTAAGTGGAAATAAAGATTTCTCAAAGATAAAAAGAAAATTTAAAAAGAATTGTGCAAAGCCATTTGCAAATTAGGTTGCACAGATGTAAGGAGCTAATTGTATTATCAGTTGTGAAGAATGACATACACCCCCTCCCTGTAAACTGCCCAGGTCACAACACTGGCCACCTTTCTTCCTTTCTTTCTGTTATTGCTGCTCTTAAAATCATTGTCAGTATTGAAGGCATCTTCCTCCTGCTTGCTTGTTACATATCCATGAGCTAAATAATAACAGTCAAAACCAAATGTTCTCAAATCTGCCTAAGTTTTTGTACAATCTATAAAAATTCGGAATAGGTAGATGTGATGGCACAGCCCAATAGTCCCAGCACTTTAGGAGGCTGAGACAGGAGGATTGCAAGTTCAAGCTCACTTTGGCCAGTTTAGTAATTCAGCAAGACCCTGCTGCATGGTTCATATCTCGATGTCCACTTGTAGCCTCTTGGGTCCATAAGTGTGGCTTTTGGAACGTGATAGGATTATGGAGGTTTGTAGTTGACTTGATGTTGAAAGGTGGAGTCAAGTTGGAAAAAATGGGTCACTGTGGGCTTTGTCTAGAAGGGTTTGTCTCCCTTCTACTCCTCCGTTCACTTTTGGTTTCCTGTCTACTGCATAACTGCCATCCCATCCTACCTTGGGACCAGCTAACTATGGATGGAAATGTAAGCCAAAATAAAGTAAACCTCTTCTACTTAAGATGTGACTATTCAATATTTTGTTCTAGCAACAAGGGGAAAAAAATAAGATACTATGTTTTAGAGCTACTAAAATAATTTGAAAAGCACTGGGGATGTATCTCAGTGTGAAGGTCCTGGTTTGGATGTTTGATACAGAAAAAAATAAACTAAAAATATTAAAAATAATGCAGAACAAGCAAAATGAACCCCTCACAGTTCTCGAAGTACCCAAGGGGAAAGATATCAAGAAGATGTAGAAATAAAAAAGACAGAAAGTTGAGGTGAGAAGGAGCCCTCCATCTGGCTGGGAGGAATGGAGCAGGTCAGCCATCTAATCATGTTTATTTATACTCTCAGGAGGTTGATGTCAGTTTCAACCACTCTGCCAGCAACTTTGTGTGGCTCACCAGAGCACCTCCAGTTCTCAGAGCAGGAACAGCTTGTTTTCATGGCTTGCCTGGCACATGTCCAGCATTAGCCCCTCTTTTATGAATAATTAACAAATGATCAAGTTGGCACTTGAAAGCCAACATCCATCTATAATCTCTTAGCTCTGTATTTCAGAAGTTCTAGAAGCCCAGTAGCTTCTTTAGTTAGAATCTACAAGGCTAAAGTCAAAATGTCAAGAGACTTTCCTTTTGGTGCTTCTTCTCTGGTGACTCTGGGAAAGAAGATGCTTTGGAGCTCAATGGGTATCTGGCAGCCTTCAACCCTTAGATTGTAGGAATGAGGTCCCTGTCTACTTGCTGGCTGGTGACTATGCACCAATCTCAGGATCTGGGGACTGCTTTGCGTTCAGGTCCTTGAACCCTCCAGGCCAGCAGCAGAAAACCACCTTACATCAAAGCCTCCTTATGACTTTCTGTTCTACTTCCTGCTAGAGACATACTGATTTGAAAAACAAAGTCTATAAACCTGAGCACTTGCACTTAATCACCAAAAAAACTGATTAGGAAACTTCGCTAAGCCTGTAAAATATCTTTGTTGTGTAATGTCAAAGAGTCACAAGGGCAATCTCCCATCTTACTCATCATCATGGAAGATTGGGCTGGATATCTGAACCATGGTCATCTTAGAGTTATAAGGAATCCATTGAAAGATGGCTTTGAATTGACAACTGTGTCTCTTTTTAAGGTTGTTATGGTTTGGGGTTTTTTGCAAGATGAAAAATATAGTTTTATAATAGTATTTAATCATGAATCACCCAAGAATAAGAATAACATACTATAAGTGCAGGAAATATAGCCACACACTAAATACTAATGAATGCAGCTGAGGGCCTAGAGCTCATAGCAATGCCTACCTCCAGTCCAACAGGAGACCTAGCACCCACAACAAAGTTGTGTTGTGGATATAGATATGTGATAGAAAGGCCCAAAGGTCAGTGGTGGAAGCTAGGAAGTCTCTGCCAGTGGGATGAAGGATCTCTGCTAGCAAGCTGAGTGATCTGAATTAGAGCTAGGAAGTAAGGCTCAAAGTAAGCACCAGAGCTCCCCCAAAAGTACCATAGCCACCCTCAGCAACAGTGATGTTCTGAGCTCCCCCAGCAGTGAGGACAGCTGAGTTCCTATCAGGAAAGCCAGGGAAACAAGCTTCATGAGGCTGAGCAGTGCACCATCTTCCCCACTGGAGCCACGAATTGATGCTCAAGATGAGGACCCAAGCTTCTCCAAAGTTCATCAGGAAAGCCAGCATGACAAGGTCCTCCAGCAGAGCAGCCCAAGAGACCTATCAGTTTCCAACAGCTTCTTGGAACAGCATCCCTAACAGCATTTTTAGCAGCTTCACTTGTTCTACCTTGTTACTGCTGGCAACAGCCCTCATGTGAGCCTCCCATACCTAGCACCATGTAAGTTTAATTCAACTAGCAAGTTAATCACCAGCTAGCTATTCACCACAAAGGTCAATCCTCATTTGATCCTATTTTCTCCCATCTATATATCTTCCTGAAAGAGTTAAAGCCAGCATATTACAATGATCCATGTATATCTGCTTCTACCAGCATAATTCATAATAGCTAAATCTTGGAAGCAGCACATATGTCTATCAGCATATGAATAGATAAAGAAAATGTGATGTTTACACATAATGGAGGTGTACTCCACCATAAAGATAAACTTGTGTTATTTGTAGGAAAATTGGTGCACCTGGCAATCATTATATTAAGTGAAATAAATCAGACAACTATCTTAATTATTGTATGATTTCTCATATATGAGTGAGCCAACATATAAAGAGCAAAATAAAAGATAAATAATGGGAAACATGGAGATAGATCTTTGGCAAATAGGAAGAGGGGCATGAGATAGAAGGAGAGTGGAGCACAGGGGGAAGGGGATGAAGAATTGAGCTGCATTGTGTACATAGGCCAATGTGAAGCAAGGAATGTGGCCATTATGTATGGCAGACATGTACTAATACAAAATAAAAATTGAAAGAAAAATAAATTTTTTTACACCTTCTGAATGCCTAGCACAATTTCTAGCAAGACGTGGATAGGTGTAGTTTTGTTAAATAGAAACATGAGGCTTCTTCTAGGACATCTGTTTTGAAATCTCAGCTTCAATAAAGAAAATAATGGAAATACTTTTGTTAGTCAATACTTACCTCAACCGTCCACAGCCTAACAAAATAACGTATACACAGTGTATCCACAAGGGGTAACATGGTGGAAGGAGATGAATGGATGCAGGAATAAATGAATGAATGAATGAATGAATGAATGAATGAATGAATGAATGAATGAATGAGAGCATTTTCCACTTAAGTAATAATCACTTCTGCTGTTTACATACCAAGTGTAGTTTTTGGGAAAAGATGTTTGGAAATGCTCAGTAATAAGAGATTGGTTTTGATTTGGCTTTTGGGGGCATACCTTTAAAGTTTCCTCTGGGATTTATTCCACTATGATCTACTTACCATGTGGAAAGCTATCTTCACTCCTCCAAGACTTCAGAGTGGAGAGAGATTCACACAAAGGGCAGCTCTGCTTGTGGCTCCAGAGGGCGCCTGAGCAAGTGCTTTCTCTTTAAAGGGATCTCCCAGTTTTGCCAGGATGGCAAGGAATTGGAGCACGTGGGACCTCAAAGCTGTGGATTCTAGTCCAGCGAAAAAATAAGTGGTCTCTAACAAGCAGAGCATGAAAACTCTTCCCCCCTAATCCACAATAATGGCAAAGCCTCTTCACTTAGTTTGAAGGCTCTTCTTCGAAAACCCGATTGCCAGATACTGGAAGGCAGCAATGCAGCTTCACATTAAAGCTCATGATATATCAGGCAAATAAGGCCCACTTGGGTGAATCAGTGTTCTACTGTGGGCCACTAGGGGCTGGTTATTATTTAAAACCAAAACCTTACAAATGTGTGAGGGGCAACTCTATCAGTTCACCTCTCCAGAGGTTCCTATTGCATAATTCATCTATCTTCCAAGATATGCACCATGATTTCCCACAAGCTATACCCCAGAATGTTCTGCTTCATTAACCAAAACCATTTATAAATGTGTGTGGTAATTTCACACATGCATGTGCACATATGCACACACACTGTTAGCTACATCTGTAAGTGTTTTGTTACAGTTTGGACACTTGGGGAAAGTGAGAAACACCTTGACTGCAGTAGAAGTGAATGATGGAAGCTAAGCACATGTGCATATCAAGTTAGAAAGGCATGAAATAGCATGAAGTATAATATGACTTTACTACATTGTTCTTGGCACCATCCTTCTATGGAGGCATTTAGTATTCACAGACACCCTCACAGGTAGTTGTACTGCTATTTCCTCTCTCTGAGAGCAGGAAAAAGTAATACAGAAAAGTCAAACAGCAGATCTGGGCAGAGATCCCAAGGAGACTACCTGAAGATGTGCTTAATCCCTAGGCTCTGCTAGTGCTATTAGAGATGGTTGTTCAGACTCTTGAGCTGCTTAACTGTCATGTAACTAGGTTCTGTCTCCTGCAACTAGGCATTTCCAGATATCTTGTTCCACTTCTGTTAAGCCTCAGTTCCCACATCTGTAAAATGCGGATTAAAAATAGAACTGCTCTCTAGAAAAGATTACAGTGATGATGATGATGATGATTATTATTATTATTATTTAGTACAGGATCTACAGGGTCTTTCTACACAGATCGCATTCCTAGTGATCCTCCTGTTTTCAGCCTCCCAAGTGCTTGCATTACAGGTGCGCTTCATCAAGCCCAATCTCAATCGCAGTCTCAGCGCACCATGGGATCGGGCCAACCTGACACGCCAGGGATGGAACCCTGGTCCCTGCATCTGCTTAAGCAGACATTTTAGTCCAGTGAGCAGCAATCTTGCTGGCTCTGTGATTATTATTAGCTTCTCCCCGTAGAAACTATTGGGTAGCCATTATGTGTGAGGCACTGTAATGAACAGAAAGCAAGAGAAAAACACTTTCTGTCAGGAAGCACACACTCTAATGTGGAGGAAAGTTGATAAACCAATCTTAGCAAAACTAGTGTAGTACTCTAAAACTGCTATTTAAAACTATTTAAATATAATGCATAAAAAGGGAAGACATCTCAGTCAGAATTTCAAAGGTGAAGATCACAAAAATTTTCAGTGAGAAGTATGAGAAGTGAACTTATTCTAAAAGTAGTCCCTCAGAGCCAGTCAGATAGCTCATAGGACTAACACCCCTGCTTAGGCAGACACAGGAAATGGAATTTGATCCCCACTATGCTCTGCCTGTCCTGCCATGGGGACAGGCTGGGATGACACTGAGACTGGGCATGGTGGTGCGCGCCTATAATCCCAGTGCTTGGGAGGCTGAAAACAGGAGGACCCTTACGAGTCTGATCTGTGTAGTGAGATCCTATAGACCCTGTACTAAGTATTTGAAGTACGTTAAATAAATAGATAAATAAATAAATAAATTCTCTCAAGTCTTTCTCAGGTTGTCCAGTAGAAGAAGGAAGAAACAGACTGAAAGACTAAGAATATGTAAGGTAGTCCATTCAATGGTGGGCAGAGGTCACAGGAAAGTACAGGAAAAAATGAGGCTCCAGGAGCAATCGTCAAGTCCTAGATGCCAGCAGCATGGAAGTGTTGACCTCCGTCCTGAATGTGCAAGAACCTGAACTGACCAAAAACCAAGCCTGAGTTTAAAAATGGGTTTCTCTCCAGAGCTTCAAACAGAATACAGTTGTGAGGAGTCTTTGTTTTAGGCCTTGTGAAATAAACTACAAAGAGAAATCATCTGAGCTGACACACATTTATATGGAAGATGGTGTGTCCTCTTCGACCTTAGCCTACATTGTAGGAGCTCTTCTGGGCAGGCGTGCTATGAGGCAATCAAAGTCACAGAGAACAGACCTCTCCACTGAGCTGCTCTGGCCTAAAATCAACCATCCATCCTCATCCCCAATCTTGTGCCTTACTCTCTGCACCCCAAGCTCTGACCCATGACAGGGAAGGTCATATGCAGTCTCCTTTCTTAGTCTATGTCTGTTACTCTGCTCTTCTAAAAATAATCATGGTAAAATAAGCTGTAACATAGAATTGCCTACTTCAATTGCTCTTAAGCTTTCGGTTCATTGGCTCTAATCCATTCCCACTGAGGCTCAACCATGATCCTTCTCCAGAACTTTGAGTAATTACAAGTGAAACTCTGCATTCATTAACTAATTACACAAAAATCTCAGAAAAAGTAAGCTCTGTGGTGAAAAATGTCATTCCAAAGCTTGGGCATATCACACTGATGATGCTTTCACATATATTACCTCTCGTAGGTAGGTCTCATGTGTTTAAATGCACTGCAATCCCATTCTTCAAGTTACTCAATTCTAGAACAAAAGAATAAATAAAATTTCTTTATTCCTTCTCCATACATCATAAATACTCACAAAATTCTGTCTCCTCAACCTTAAAGTAATATGCACAGAGCCTGAATCCTTCTCACTTGACCTGTGAAAGCCTCATTTAGGTCACCACACATCTCAGTGGGTGATTGCAGTGCCTTCCTCATGCTCTCCTTCCTTCCTTGTGTTTTTGGACATGTGTGGTCAGTTCTCACATGTGTCTGCCTGGGGCTTATTCTCCTGTGGGATCCCACAGTCATCTTCCTCACCTTCTTTAAGGCTTTCTTCCAAAGTCATTTATTATGTAAGCCCTTCCCTAACACT
>PVKA01021579.1:13363-38555 GCA_004027165.1 Ctenomys sociabilis | reverse complement strand
TTTTTGGAGGAACCGGGGATTGAACTCAGGCCTTTGCACTTGCCAGGGAAGAGCTTATTCCACTGAGCCATCTCTCCGGCCCCCCCCTCCCTTGGCTCTACATTCTCTCTGATCTCCAGCTGCCAGGACAGTGTAGGTCTGAATGCCGTACACACTTGCACATCTTTCTCCAAGGCTAGGGATTACGTCAGACCCTGAGGATGTGGAGATGTTGTACATGACAAGAAGAGGAAACCATGGCCCCCATATTCTGGTGCAGTGTGACAGTGAAAGGGGAGGAGACAGGGGTATCCTTTTGCTTATGGAGTTTTCTTCTCTGGGTGTCCATCTGCTTATCTCTAAAACTTCTTTAGTGGGTTTGCAAACAATGGTAAAGTTAATTTGCCAGTGTTTGGTTTCTGAGTCTTTAACTACCCATGACTTTCAACCTAAAATGTCTTTCTACTTTTTTTGGGGGGGTGGGGTGGGGTGGGGTGGGGACTAGATATACTGGTTGAAACAGTGGGTTGAGTTGAGAAGTTTAAAAGTTTAAGTGACTCAGCAGGGAGCCAGGGTTCTTACTTCATAAACATCCTCATCCTGTGCAAGAGGAGGGTGTGGACCTTGTGTGAGTTCTACACCCCCACTGCAGGTAGCCTGCTTATAATATGAGGAGAGGAGAGAGGCAGCTGATGTTGCTCTTCCCTTCACTCTTTTCCGCCACTAGAAATGGCTATGCTACCCTCTGCCACGTGCTACTCTGCCGTGGAGCCAGCTGAATATGGACTAAAACTTCCACAGACTATGAACTGAATAAACCTTTCCTTCCTTAATTTTTGGTGTTAGGTATTTTGTACCAGAGAAGTGGAATCGTTGCTGTGATTATAGACCTGACCATGTGGATTATGAGCCTTTGGGAGATGTCTACTGAAAGAGAAGCACTGGAATGCCTTGGGCTGTTCTGTATGGGAGATTCTGCTCAGAGTCCAGAAGAGCAGAATTATGAGAGAAATCCTGCCTGTAAGACCAGGCTAGGTAGGTTTCTGCTGGGAAGGAGAGCTGAATTGGTTGTTGGTCTCCAGATTTGTCTGGAGTTTGCTCATGTCCTGAGAGTGAGATTAATCTGGCAAAAGAAATTTCAAAATAGTTGAATGTTGAAGCAGTGGCATGGCTATTGTTGGGGACTTTAAGTCAGATTTATGTTGAGAATTAAGAGCAAAAAGCCCCAGAGTATAATTTAAAATGGTGTGAGTTTAGCCAGAAAGGAAGCGCCAGAAAGGCTCTGGACTGTAAAGACAGAGCTGAGATCTCCATTGCCCAGGAGGAACAAGAGAATAGAAAAGATGTTCTGAGGGAATCACAGGGTGTATTAGGTCCTTGCCCTTTGCAGCCTCAGAACTGCAAGGGTGAGGGACTTTGAGGAAAAAGCCACAGAGTGCCATGTTTCAGAATGGAGATAGCTGCCACACGAGGTTTTAGAATGGCAGCGGCATAGGGACTTTGTTCCTCGGAATCAGAGTCAGGGTGATCTGCAACCAGGCACTCGACCCCTACAGCCAAGAGAGAGGGAAGCTTGGCTACGGCTCCAGCTGGAAGCAGCCCTTGGCATCATCCACCTGGTATTTGTTTTAGATGCAAGCAGAATGCATGAGCTCTGAGGTTAAGAAGGCTTCCACCTGGGTTTCAGAAGGCCTGGGAGGCCAGGCAGTGTGTTCCTGAGAGGGCAGTGCATGAAGCTATGAGTGAGAAGCCTATTCAGTGGAAACCCCAGAAGTTTAGAAAAACCAGGAGCATAGATTTTCTGAGTAAAGCTGCAATGAGGGAGCAAAGCCAGCCCCAAAGAAAAGCCATGGGAGCTACAACCAGCAGAAGGGCCATAGAGGTGGAGCCGTGTGGAGCTCACAATTTGCCACCGACTGCCTCGGATATTGAATGTGCAACTACAGGACTTAATGCTTGCCCTGTGGGGATTTCAGACTTGTTTTGGTCCCAGTGTTTTGTATCCTGCTGTTTGTACCTTTTGGAATGGTAATGCTTTTCTTGTGCCATTATATGTTGGAAGTATTTAATTTGGGACTTGGACTTTTCAGCAATGCTGAAACTGTTAGGACTTCGGCAATTGTTGCAGATGGACTAAATGTCTTTTGCATAAAGGAATGTACATGAGTCTTTGGGGGGGGCGCCCAGGGGCAAAATGTTATGGTTCTAATGTAACACAATGTTGATAGACTTAATATTGGTTCTTAAGGATTGCTAAGGCGGTGTTATAATGTCTATCCTATGAAATGTGAAGAATAGGCATGATTTGTATCCAGAAACTGGTTTAAAGAAATGTGTCTGATTGTCAAATTGACAAGGGGTGGATTGTACTGATTGATACATTGTGTCAAGTTGAGAAGTTTAAAAGTTTAATTCAGTGACTCAGCAGGGAGCCAGGACTCTTACTTTGTTAACATCCTCATGCTATGCAAGACCAGGGTATGGGCATTGTGTGAGTTCTACACCCCCACTCCATAATGGCCTGCTTGTACTGTAAGAAGGGGAGAGAGGCTTGCTAAAAGAGACGTAGCTGCTGCTCCCCCGAAGCCCCCCAACTCTTTGTTGATTTCCTGCCACCAGGAATGACTGCCCTCTGTTATGCGTTACTCTGCCTTGGAGCCAACTGATTATGGACCAAAACCTCCACAAACTGAACTAAATAAATGTATTTCCTTAATTTTGGGTGTAAGATACTTTGTGCCAGCAACAAGAGAAAGATAACTGAGACACTGGAATGGAACTCAGGACTTCATGCTTCCCAGGCAGGTGCTACACCATTAAGCTAAATCCCAGGCTCTAACCTGAAATTTCTAACTTGGCTGCAGCTGATGGCTTGGATGGAGAAGGGAGGAGGGAGGATTCTCTGTGGGCGGGTGAGCTCAGATCTCCACCACTAGTCTCGAATTCTTTCTCCTCTTCCCAGGCAATGCACAGAGCTTCTTAGAACTTCTGCTCCCCACAGGTATTTGCCCAGCCCTCTCTGGGCTCTGCACTGGGGACCAATGCAATGGAACATTACAGGCCACATGCATGGCTCTGTCTCTAATCTTCTGTCACAGCATGGCTGGGAAGCTGGCTCTTCCCACCAGCAATGCACCTGCTCATTCTACAGCCCTACAGCATTCTTTGCAGAGTGAGTGGGTACACAGAAAGAGCTGAACAGCATCTCAAGGACTCCAGAGAGCTGCTGAGCCCTGGAGCTAGAGCTGGTTGGTGTCGAGATGCTCTCTGTCCAGGTGTAGCTGCTCCAGGAAGGCTGAGTGAGCTCTTGGGCCTAGGACCAGAGCCTAGCAACTCAATCAGTAACCAGCTGCATGTCTGACTGCAAGACTGACCTGTAGGTCTTAACTCAATAGACAAAGCCCTATAGCCTGCCCCCAGCTGCAGGAAGCAGAAAGCCAATTCACAGGGAAAGGAGGTGCTGGCCCCTGGTGGGAGCTCCAGCTGGCCTGAAGATACCTGATCTCTATTCTGCACCTGGGGATCCCCACTGGCTCTGTGCCTTCTCCTTTGCACCCCTCTTCTCCAGGCCCCTGGTTAGCTGCCCAGACTTTCCCCAGTAGCTGTCCATAATATTGGAGACTCAGCCTTGTTATGACTTATTAATAACTGCTGCTCCTGTCCACAACATTTCCTTTAATCAATTTCTTTGCTTCTGTAAATATATAACCTAGGTTTTAAGCTACATAGTCTGACAAGCTAATGCTGCAGTACAGAGTAGGATTGGGAAGATGTCTTGGGAACAGGCCAGAACCAGCAAACTCATGGTGGGGAGCATGCCCTAATCCTCCCAGGGCAGCAAATTAACTAATTAATTAATTCATTCATTCATTCCAAACAGTCCAGGTGCAGTGTGCAGTCCTGGGCTCTTTGAAGGAGCTTCCAGCTTGGCAGGGAAATAAATCCCCAACCACAGCCACACAAGGTTGCAAGAGCCACAGTCCACATGGCACAGGTGCAGCCTGTGAATGCTGGAATGAAGCTTTCCTCAGTGGCCTCTGTAGAGTCCTGGAGAAGGGACCATGCCAGATCCTGAAGGATGACTGGAGGGCCACCTTAGGGCAGGAGGGTGCAGAGTGGCAGAGCAAGGAATGAATGTGGTGTCTCATCCCCCAGCCACGTCCGCCCGAGCCAGACAGATGCTGCGGCCCTCTTGCTGAGGGCCCACACTGACGGGGGGGGGGGGGGGGGCTGTGCACCTGCCTTGCCCCCAGGCCATGAAGCTTTCGTCTCTGGAAGACTGCACCGCCTCTCCTGGGAGTGCATTGATCAAATCCGGCACCTGGCTCAGCCTCAGATACCGGCAGTCACTTGCTCCTTCTGGAATTTCTTCTTCCCTTTGCTCCACACAGCCCATCTGCTCACTTCCATATCTATCTCCCCTCACCTGCAGCTGCCTCCTCTTCCCTGTCCTCCTGTGAGGTCTGGAGCTGTTGAGAGATGTCCCAGCAGCCCTTGTTTCCACTGAGGTCCCAGATGCCACCCTCTATAGGGAAACCATTTATGAGCACACCCTAAGGATGTGTACAGGCTCCTGAGTCTCTTCCAGACCTGCTCCACCCCCACCCCCACCCAGGGCTTTGCTGTCTACAAGTACAGACAGAGGGATGTACAGATGTGTAAACTGTGCTGCTGGATCCTCCCTTACAAGTTCTCACTCAGTTAGTTTCCAAACACCAAGGCTCTCTGATCTCTGCTTCCCTTTCATTCCCTTTGCTGAGCCAATGCAAATCCACCCTCCTCTGCTGGGTTGCTTATGCCTCCTGCCCCTCATCCAGTGCAGGATTCTGCCAAGTAGCCATGTTGCTGCTCAGGAAATGCTCTCCTGGAGCAACTGCACTTGATCCCGACAAAAATGCATTTCCTCTGTTCACAGGCTGCAAGGCTGGCCCTACCCAGGATGCAGCAGTTTCTTGGAGGCCAAGGCTCAAGCTGCCTAAGAATCTGAGTTGGCTTTGTTCCAAGAAGGACTTGAACACTTTACCCTTTCATGACACGGTCACTGTTTCTAAACACAGGCCTAATAACCTTGCTGATTTCCCTAAAGTAGTTCGGGTATTTATTACACATAGAGTGAATCCACTTCTCCCTGTCCTGGCAGCCACCATGGTTTCAGAGCAGCACCATGCACTGTGACCGCACCCCCTCCCAGTGGGGCCACTAGAAGTGGTAAAAGCTGCAGGGGAATCTTCTCATTGCACGCACCTGTGATGCACAGCTGTGTAAGCTCCACACCTGCACAAGCTCCTGGGCTGCAGAGCGGTCCACGGCTGCATCTGTTCAGCCCAGGCTCTGTGCCTACATTGCTCTCTCCAGGCAGTAGCAGGAATAACCCTAGCCCTTAGGCTCACCTCCTTACTGTCCTCAAATGGAATTTCCAGGTGTCCCGGTCCCCAGGGGACTTTCTGGAAACGAAGTTTTCTTCATCCCTCCTACTTCCCCTGCCCTTATTTAATACAGTCACCCCTGGGGTTGTCCAGAACCCCCTTTGAGTACAATAATCTGTGAATACCCAAGTCCCTTACATAAAGGGGTATAAAGTATTTGTGTATAATCTCTGCATACCATCATATATACTTTAATCATTTCTAGATAGTTTACAATATCCAATTCAATGCAAATGCTACCTAAGTAGTTGTTTTATTATATTATTTAGGAAATAATGATAAGAAAAAAATGTCTGCAACTGTTCAGGACAGATGCAACAGGTTTTTTTTTTTTTTTTTTTTTTTTTAAATGTTTTCTATCTGTAGTTGGTTCAATGTAAAAATGTGAATTCTGCACGTATAGGGACAGTTCGGCTTCCATTCCCCCACAGGAGTAGAAGGCATACTCTGCAGATCACATGCAATCTAGAACCACAGAAAGAGCAAGAGAAGCACCTACCCCAAAGCAAAGACACCCGATGTGTTGCTTATAGTCACAGGTCACAGGAGAGAGCAGTGGTGGGGACCTGGCATGCATGTCGTAGCAGCTGATCACTGACCCTGACAACGCTGACAGGGCTGACATCACCGGAGCCGCGTAAGGCCTGCCCAAAACATGTCCCGCCTGTGACAGGCGAAGTGCTGGCCTAGAGAGGTTGGTACACTCGTACAGGGGCATTGCTTTTGTAGATTACATGAAATAGTGAATGCAAAAGAGCTCTTCTGGAATGGAGCTGGCTCTCCTCAGGAGATCTAAAAGAGCAAGAAGGGAACGCCGATTGATTTGGCAGCTGTTTAACAATCTTTGTCTGTGCGAAGCCCCAGGAAAGCACCAGACCACAACAAAGAGCCAGGGAGACACCTGGGCCTCTGCCCACCTGCCAGTCAGGCTGTGCAAGTGGCTGCCGCCACACCAATCAGCACCCAAGGAGCAGCCATGCTGGGGTGGAGCCTGGCCTCGGCCCATGTCCATGGCTGCGGGCAGGGGACTCCAAGCGAGTGCACAGAGGCCTCCGTTGCTGAGCCCTGCCCCCTCAGCCTATGGAGGGGCTCCAGGCTGCCACGAGATGCTCCTGTGGGGCAGCCACAGGAGCAGCTGGTCCTCACGACACTTGCAGACCACTCAGGGAAGACATCCCTCAGGCTCAGCCTGCATCCTCTGGATCCCCCTCTGGCCCGCAGGCCTCATGCTTTCACTTTACCTTAGCTTCGGCCCCCCTGGCAGCTCTCAGGATGGCTGCCTGGTCTCTTAGAAGACCCCCCTGCAGGACTGGAGCCTGTTTTGCCACCCCAACCCCTATTCAGAGGGCTGGGCACACCTAGGAGTTTATGTGATCTCCACTGTAACCCTTGACTGAGCAGAGATCCCCTGGGGTGCAGGCTAGATCTTCCTGGACTGGGTTGTATCCAGGTTGGGCGGGGTTCCTCTGTGGCTCCTGGGGTCCTCTGTGGGTGCTGCTATCCTAAACCACTGCACCTGAATCCTCATCTTGGAGTCTACACATACTGGGTCACTTTCGGAACCTCCTGACCAAGCTCCAAGAGCTGGGCTCCTTCAGCAGTTGGCCTGGGCCTGGCTCCCTGGGGCCAGCGCCCTACAGTGTGTTTGTCTGTTTGCACCCCCAACCCACAGCACGGAGAAGAGACTGCCACAGAGCTAGACGCAATTGATTTATAAACATCAATGGGATTTTAGAGTGCGCTGGGGAAATGGCGAGATGGATCTCCAGGCTGAATTGATTTAAAGGGTAAGTATTGAGGCCGAAAGATTGATTGAGAAGAGAGGCTGAGGTAATGGAAGGGGCACTCTGCTGGAAGGGCCGGCCGAGATGGTTTCATAACGTTAATGTGAGCTGCAGCCAAGGCGGAGGGGCCCTGCCGGGGTCCCACCTGTCCCAGGAATACAGCCCAAGGGGCTGATGAATCAAGCGATGGCTCCTGAGTGCACCCTGCTTCTTGTTTTTGGTTTTTAATTCTTTTGATGTTATACTTAGTGTTCATCCTGGCTGTGTTTGACCTTTATGCTTCTTGAGGTTCTCAACTGTTGGGGTCTGGCAGCTTCCTGAGAGAGGAGTACCCCTCTGCACCACAGGGGCCTTGAACAGAAAGTGTACAACCTACCATATGCCCATAACCAAAAGTGAATTTTTAACAAAGCAGTGAGTTAGTATAGAAAGTTTGGAATCCTCATAATGATTATTTTAATGATTTAAAGAATCAATATGCAAGTTCTCATTCTTAAAAGTTGTTCTTTTTCGCTTTCTCTGCTTCCAGGCTTGGCTGCCTAACCCTTGGCAAGGAGCTGGAGGTTGGTGACGACTGATGCCTGTTCCTTACTCCAGAGCCAGTGCGCCCTACATGCAACTACTTCTTGTGCTCCTTAATCTGGTCTTGGGGAGTGTGTGCCTCCCACACACCCACCCCTGGGCTCCTGGGCATGGCTGAAAGGGCAAGTTTCACATTGCAAGGAGGCTGGGGTGGTAGAGGGGGTGGCAGAGAGGTTGCTGGAGGAGGCAGGAAAGATAGCAGAGAAGCCCAGGCTAAAGAAGGAAAGGCTGGGAGGAGAGGGCGAGCCTAGCAAGGGAATAAGAAGACCCCAAGAGAGCGAATGGGTGCTCAGCTCCACTTTCCTCTCACCCACACCCCAAACCCACCACATCTTTCCCAAGCCACCCCTTTCCTGTGTGGGCCTGGCGGGCTGACAATGTGTCTACCTTTCTCCTGGGACTACTGTGCTGGCCTGGCTCACTCAGGAAGCTCAGCTGCAGGTGCTTCCTGTGGTGGGAAGACCCTTCCAGAAGGTTCTCAGAGCAGTGGTTGCCTTCCATTCCTGCCTCCCCTAGGGTCTTGGTGGAACATGGCCTCCTGTGCAGTACCAACTGTGGGCTTCACAGGGTCAGGAGGGCACTCGTCTTGTGTTCAAATTCTGAAAACATTGTCTAGCACCACATTAATGCTTGTGAATGAATGAACACGAGACACAATAGAACAAATCCAAGATCCCCGAACCTCTGTAAATGGTCTTCTTGGTTTAGAAGAAATCAGTTCACAGGGTTTCTCCTGCCCACAGCCTGTTCCCACACAATGGCAAAAGCAAGGACAGGATACCATGGATTCTGTGCCTGTGACCAAAGGGGCAGTTGGGAGGAACAGAAATGTGGGGCTTGCTGCACTCTTCCCAGCATGGCGGTTGGTGTGAGGGCTCAGGGGAGGCACCCTGAGGCCCCTTCGCCTGTAGGTTCCCCCCAGCAAGGGATCAAACACCAGTCCTGTGTACTTCTTGGACTGTGAGAAGAGGGAGGAGGACGCAGAGCAAGGTAAATGGGGAGTGGCTGGCTGCCACTGGCCTCCTGTCCTTGCTGGCTGGCCACACTCCAAGACTTAGCTCTCATCCAGACCTGCTTGCCAGTTGTTGGCCCAGGACCCCTTGGTGACCATTGTTTCTACTCCTGCTCTGACCCGCAGTCCATTCACCAAAAGCCTGGAATTGGTGAGTCAATGCAATTCAATATCAATTAGAATTTTGCTTTCTGCCTGCCTACAAGCCATTAGCTTAGATCAATACAGCCTACGCCCCTGGTTGAGTAACTGCTGAGGCTGCTGAAGGCCTAGCATTCAGGACAGGGACCTGGCTTGCCTCGGGCAAGGAGGCCACATGGCCCCTGACTGACTCAGAGCAGGTCTTTTCTATAAATTGTCTGCTCTTGTCACCATGGGATATAGGCAAGGCCAATGCACCAGCCGCCATCCCCACCACTAGGCTAGGTGGGGGCTCCCCTAGCCCAGCGTCTGGCAGCGCCTATGTCCCAATCTCCAGGACACCCTGACACTGCGATTCTTCAAGAGGGGAGTACTCAGCTTCCCTTAGTGATTTATGAGCAGGAGAGGGAGGGGCTTAAGCTTGCAGTCACTTCTCCACCCCCTCTGTGGACATCAGAGGGAGACACCCTTGCTCCTAGGAGCACTTGCTAAGGGCCACTGTCCACAGCCACGTCACTGCTTGCACTCTAGGCAGCCCTCACACTCCTCGTGGAAGCCCCGTCAGGGTATGAGACAGCCCATTACGCACTGCAGTGCTGAGTTCTCCTGCTGCTGTGAGTGCTGTGGTCATCTTGTCACATGAGTGGCCTTGTCACAAGTGGCTCTGTCAGCATTTGGGGTCGGGACCCCAGCACTCCCACTTCCCTGTCAGCTACCAAGGTCTTTAAAATCTCTGGGACTAGGTTTCATCCGAAGACTGGGATGGTAGTGATTTCTTTGCATTGCTAGGGTGGGTGCTGGGGAGGGGGGTACTACATCTCCAGCTATTTTTTTTTTTAATTTGAGACAGGGTCTTATTTGGTTGCTATAATTCAGATTACATTTGACTTTGTGATCTTCCTGCTCCAGCCTTCCAGGGTGCTGGGATTATAGGGGCTTATCATCATGCTTGGCTATAATAGGGGGCTCTTGTGGACTACTGATTACACATGTGCTTATGCATGGGAAGGGTAATAGGGCTTCAGAATGTAAGTTCTGACAGGGCACCAACTCATGAGACTTGGCATCCAGAAGTGGGGGCTGGACCAGGAGGCATAGTTTCAAAGAAGTAGGTCCCAGACCAGCAAACAGCCCTGAGGTAGGTGCACAAACACTGCCTGCTCCTGTGTGCTGTATACTAATGTGATTCTCAGACATCCTACTATCCAGGAGTGCCCAGAGCTGACATGAGGCCTGTTGGCCGAGACAGGGAAGACCTGGCCTGGGAACAATGGGGCCCGTGATGGGCTCCTGCATGCGCCAGCTCCGCAGCCTGGCCAGTGAGTACAACGGTGTGAGCACGGCTGCTGCCGCCAACAGTGCTTGGCAGACGCAGGAACACTTCAGTACGTGTCAGATGTCTGAGGCAAGCAGGGCTGGGAAGGGATCTAAGGCTGTAGGGTTTCAGCTGGCTAAAGCTTCTCCTGGAAATCTGGGAAGTTACGATCACAGCCAAAGTTGAGACTTCTCAACATCACCAGTCTGTGGAGCCAGGCCCATGCACGTGCCTTGGCTGGGATTCCTGGGATGCCACATCCAGTCTCATGCTGACTCCCTTTCCCTGCCCACTGGCCTGATCTCAGCCAATGCCTTTTAGGCCCCCACACCTGAGGCATCCAGAAGAGACCAAGACCACTGATCTTGCCTTTTCTTTTGCTCCCGTACTTGGTGGTAGCACTGTGATAGCTGCTGTGGACAGTGGTGCATGTCATCAGGGTGGTTTGGTGCCTTTGTGGCAGCTGCTCAGTGTGTTGTCAGCCTCCACTGGCCTCTGCCCAGGGCTGTCCTTGAAGGCACTCTTCTGGGCCCTCGGAGTTCTGTGTGTCTGAGGTCACTGATCATATCAGTACTGAGATCGTGGTCATTTTACTTAGACAATTTTATTTTCTGTCTTTTCTTGAAGGGTTGGTAACATGATTAAAATGATATGTTTGAATATAAATGGAAAGTGTGCACACATACAGCATGTTGTAGTGCTCTGCGGAGATAGTCTCATGTTCCTTCCTTCCTTGAGGAGGAAGTGGAAGGACCCAGCATGGACATAGTGTGTGAAGAGCAGAAGAGTGACACCTAAGGTTCCATTTTTATGAGCTTCAAGAATAGGCAAGCTTTCCATTCCCAGTGCAGCCATGGCTCGTAGTCCTCAGAAGCATCTGAAATGGGCAGCCACTCCAAAGCATCGGATGCTGGATAAACTGATCGGTGTGTTTGCCCCTCATCCACCAACCACACCCCACAAGCTGAGAGAATGCCAGCCTCACATCATCTTTTTGAGACTTAAATATGCTCTGACCAGCAACGAAGTGAAGAAGATCTATATGCAGTGCTTCATTAAGATTGGTGGCAAAGTGCAAACTGATATAACCTACCCTGCTGTTTTCATGGATGTTATCAGCACTGACAAGACTACAGAGAATTTCCATCTGACCTATGACACCAAGGGGGCACTTTGCTGTTTGCATTACACCAGAGGAGGCCAAGTATAAGCTACACAAAGAAAGAAAGATCTTTGTGGGCATGAAGGGAATCCCACAATGTTTGCACCATTTGCTGCCCAGATCCCCTCATCAAGGGGAATGGCAACATCCAGACTGACTTGGATATTGGCAAGATTACCGATTTTATCAAGTTTGACACAGGTAACATGTGCATGGTGACTGGATGTACCAACTTGGGAAGGATTGGCATGGTCACCAACAGGGAGACATCCTGGCTCTTTTGATGTGGTCCATGTGAAAGATGCCAATGGCAACAGCTTTGCCACCTGGCCCGCCAACATTTTTGTTATTGGAAAAGGCAATAAACCATTGATTTCTCATCCCTGTAGAAAGGGAGTCTGCCTCGCCATTGCTGAAGAGACACAAGAGCCTAACAGCCAAGCACAGCAGTGAATAAAATGGTCTCTAAGTGACAGCAGGGAAGTCATCTGTATTCAATAATACAGCATGATGACACAGTAAAAAAAAAAAAAAAGAATAGGCAAAACCACTGTGCTCATGGCAATCAGAAGAGCATTGTCCTGCAAAGACACAAGAGGGAACGTTTGTAGATAAAGAAATGCTTGAGGTGTAGGTCTTGCAGTCGTTGGTTAGGATTTGTGTATTTTACTGTGTCCAAGACTGAAAGCCTTTCAAGATTCCTATGGATAGCTCAAATTATCAGTTGCACTGAGCCCTGTAAAAACTTGTTTTTTTCTGATACATATATACCTACGATAAAAGACAAGAACTTTCATCTTTTTACCTAAAGGAACCACATCATAATTTCTCTTTGGCAGATCTGAATTGATCAGCAGCATTGCCCTTGTATTTTGGGGCCAATGATAAGAAAAATAAGAGTTGCTTCACCTAAACCCAGACCCTAGGATACTGTGGCTGGCTCTTTGCTAACTAATGTGGCTGCTGGGTGCAAAACAGGTTGATAACACATATGCCATGGACACTCTGGGAAAAGGGGTGGTTCATGTCCTGGGTGGGACAGACTGAGATGTCTTGAGACCTAGTCATGCTATTCAGCAAAGTGTGCAATTTAGAACCTGTGAGTTCCACATGTTTGGAATTTTGTACTTAATAGCTTTGAACCATGGTTGACCACGGATAACTGAAACCACAGACAAGGGGAGCCTCTGTGAATTATGCCACAATAAAAACAAATAAAACTCTAAAAATAAACAATGAAAATCCTACAGTAAATAGTATTTAAAAATCAATTTGTCAGGTGCTTTGAGGCCTTTGTCATTCAAAGATCCCCCAATTCTATCAAGCTCCCAGCCTTGTCTGAGACCAGATGCTGCTTGGGGGCCTCTGAAATTTCATTTCAGTTCTAAGCAAACTTCTGGAAGAGATAGTCAGGTGACAAGGAAGCCACGGCCTCAATGGGGGATGTCCAGACTTGCGCCCCTCTGCCTGCTGAGTGGTGCCAGCCTCAAGCAGCAGGGCCTGGTGGGGCTGTCTTGGACTAGGCCTCCAGCCCCCGCCTGAGCTCCAGATCCACACTCCTTGGCCACGCTCTCTGACCCCTGGGTTATCCTTGCTCTGCTCTCTGAATCTTGAGCAACACGAGATGCTGAGTCACCTAATTATTAGGTTACGACCCTGCATGGCTCCACTCTCAGGACAATGAAGGGAGTTGGTCTTAGGGAGAGGACCTGGGCAGAGGGCATCATGGTGTTACCATGACAGTCCCCTAAAGCCACACCATTGACAGATGAGAGACCAGAGGGTGTGGACTCAAACACTTTGCCTCACACCAGAAAGCTCTGTGCCATCCCGACAGTTTGATGAGGCAGGTGGCACCTGGCTCTGCTTCCTCAGTCTCATGTCTGGTATTCTAGAAGACCCAGTGTCAACAGGGCTGTCTCTAGCCCCTTGCTTCCAACGCCATCCAGAGGCAGCCACATCTTACGGTCATGTGGCACATGATGATGTTTTGGCCTGTGAGGGACCCATAGAGAAAGTGGTTCCATAAGATTACAACAGAACTGGAGGATTCCATCCGTGGGCGACATCATATTGGTCACACGACTATAGTGCAGTGCTTTGCTCGCCTGCTTTGGTTCATGCTGGTGCAAACAAGCTGTCCTGTTGCCACTGGATTAAAGCATAGGACATCACACTTGATGGTGAGAGCAAAGGACTATCACTGGCTTATGGATTTAACAAAATGCATTTTAAATCATTGTTTTACAGTGCTCTTCTGTTTATTAAAAAAAGGAGTCTAAACTGTACATTAGGCTCCTACAGCTCCCTTAGGAAAGATTTGTGAAGTAAGCACAGATGTCACTAGAAGGGACAGATCTGTGGTGTTATTTTCCTCAGGGCCTTCCTTTGGGAACATTGGAGGCAGAGGATGGTGATGGTAACAATCCAGAAGCCTCATAAGGGCAGGCTCATGTGCAAGTCTGTGCATTACTTTGCAACAAAAACCTCAAAAAGTAAAAAAAAGATAAGAATAGAAAAATATTACAGGATAAGGATGCAAAGAATAACTATACACTTGTAGGTTATATGTATGTTTTTAACTAAGTCTATTATGAAAGCATCAAAGAGTTACAAATATTGAAATTTTTATAAAATATAAAGTTATATAAAGAACTATTCTGGTAAGCACAGTGTGCAGTGGAATCTGCACAGGGTGCAGTCTCATGCAAGACCTGCATACCTGCCCATAGCTTGCTGCAGATCTCTCGGGGCAGGGTCAGCCCGCAGCCTTCTCTAGCCCGTGACTCAGTCAGCCTTTCCTGGGTTTAGATGCACAAACATTCATGAGTGTGCAGCAACCGCCACCGTGGTCAGGCTGGTGGCCAGGGAACTACATGCCACACCACGGGCCTCAGCATGTGGTCCCCTACTCTAGCTAGGCTGTGACACTGGAACAGTGACACAGTGACACAGTGAATGCTAGGCTTTTTTTCTTACGTATTTACTTCCACATTTCTAAATGGTATTCACTCATTGCCACTTTAAGAGTTTTCCCCTTTAGCTATTACCTGGTGACTTTTTACCATGGAAAAGCATTTTGGTTTCCACTGTCCTACTCCTATCACATGTAAGCTGTCCTCCCACCCTGCTAATGCAGTTATGCTGTATTTATGGTTATATTGATATAAAGAACCCCCATCATTAGTGAAGTGCATTCACGAGTCACACTTGAGCAACATATATATAGTAATTCCCCCTTTCATGAATTAACCTTTAGTTTTCTTACAGTTTGCATTACTTTTATATTTTCTTAGTTTTCTAGCAGAAGTTGTTCAACCTTAAACACCCAATCAGTTGTCTACATCAAATTTTCAAGTGCTAATAAACCATGGGCATCATCTTATAAATATCACTGCATTTCATCACCCCAAGAGCTTTTGCTCAGTTTAGTGAAGCCACAAGAACTATGTATGTACAGTGAAAATGCTTGCAGCACTCAGGGCACATGACAATGTTGGTTTTCTGCGGCAAAATCACAAGAAGCCCACTGAAGGGACTCGAGCCCACTAAAAACGCTCCCCACTCACATCACCAACCTAGCCTGGGTACTTCTTGGGCTCCCATGACAATGACATTGTGGCCAGGTTTGCCACAACTGGGCCCATCAGTCTGCCTACTTCCTCTGAGAGAAGGACCCTGTTCAACCGTCACAGTGATTTTTGTCTCATAGATCCCAAACAAACACTTGAAATACAAATATTGATAGTCTGATGATAAAGTTAAAAATTAAAAACATATGAAGTAAGTACCCATAAAAAGTAAAGGGGAAGAACACATTGAGGTAGTATTTATAGCATGCAAATTTATTCATGAAGGAGCAGAATTTGCTAAGGATATGGACCAGTTAGAGCAGAGATAGTGCTCCAGGCTAATGCTTTCCCCAATTTTCAACCATCCACTCATCCATCCACCATTCATTCAATATTCACCGTCTATAAATTCATCTACCCAACATCCATCCATCCATCCATCCATCCATCCATCCATCCATCCGTCCATCCAACTTCCATCCATGTATACATATATCCATACATCATCCATCCATTAAAAATGTGTCATTGTCTGCTAGGTGCCTGGCATTGGGAATGTAATGATGTTTAAAACTAGAAATTGTCCCAGATCTCATGGATTTCACAATCCACTTGTATTAGTCACCTTTCCTTTGGTGGGACAAAACATCTGATGAACACAAATTAAAGGTAAAAGGCTTATTTTGGTTCACAGCTGCAGAGGCTCAGGCAGTGGCTGGGTGGTTCTAAGGTAGAAAGAACATGGCAGAGGAAAGTTGCTCAACTTGTGGCAGCTGGGAAACAGGTGTGTGTGTGTGTGTGTGTGTGTGTGTGTGTGTGTGTGTGTGTGAAGCTACAGAGGAGATAAATCCTCCAGAAGCAGCTCCCAGTGGCTCACTTCCTTGAACTCAGCCTCACCTTCTACCTCCAGCAGTCCTCAGAACAGTTATTGCCCTCAATACTGGAGTCTTTGGGGAACACTTAGTATTTAAATCATTACATCAGTGCTGGTGATAGATATTTTAGAAATCAGACTCAGAAGTGTACAGCTACAATATGAGAAAAGCAGCACACAGAGAAGGTCAGCATGGGGCTGGGGACCTGGCTTGGAGTAGGGTGTGTGGAAGAACCTCCAGGGAGGTTCTGGAGGAGCTGTGGCCTGAGTAAGTCTTACACCTTAACTCAAAGGGCAGGGAGGTAGCCATGGAAGGGCCATGCCTGTGCTGGAGATGGGCCTGTGACTGGTTTACATGCCAAAGGACAGCTGTGGCTAAGGGGTGGAGAATGGGTATGGGGCAAGGTGGTACCATAGTCCAGGCTGCAGCTGATGAGGTCCAGGAAGAATGTGACCTGTGGAGGTGGGAGGACAGGCAAACCCTTTGGTTGACACCTCCCACACCTGTGGCATGGGGCAAGACCACAGCAGCACACCTGGGTGCTGGCCTTGAGCAAGCCTGCAGCAAGACTGAGGAAGTACTCAGATCTGCAAGAAATAAGCCTGACTGGGGACACAAGAGAGGAGAGCAACCCTGAAAGAGCATCTGCCAACCCAGATGGATGGTGTATTTGTGGCCTGGGGACTTGAGAATAGCCCACATCCAGTTCTGCCCCATAGCAGTGCCTGGTCTTAGTACCATGAGGAACAAGGAAGCTCAGGGGCTAACAGGACAGGCAAGGTGATGATGGCAGGTAGAAGTCAAGGTGGGAGGCAGGCGCTTGGGGTCTGGGCTAGGCCTACCCTGTAAACCCACCAGTCACTCCCAGGATTAGTTGGTATTTTTGTCTTAGAAATGCAATAGCTCTTCTTACGGTGTTGTGGAGTCCATAGACTTGCTCCACTGTATATGCAATTATTTGACGGAGGTTTAATCAGTGTATCCTGTTCATCCTCTGGAATATTGGCAGGAACAGAGTGAGCTACCTCTTTTGTTCTCACTCTAGGACCATGGCTGTGGTGGGGATATGTGTCAGCTGAGGATGAGCTTGGGGGGACATGAGAGGAAGAAGTTCCCCAGGGAACCTTGTGGGTGCTGAGTGAGGCAGGGTCATGAAGCCATGCCTAGTTGGCTCTTGGGCACTACAGCCTGAGCTGGTGTGAACTCTGACCTCACATGTGCTGGTGTGATGTGATTTCCTGAATGCAGCTGGAACTGCACTGTGCTTTGGAAACTAAGCAACCACACGGCGGGGGTTGCTGGCTTGTGGGGAGTCACTTCAAGCCTGGTAGGGCATTTTCCTGATCTTCTGAGTCACTGTGCCGTGTGCTGTGCATGCATCTGTGCACATATGTGCATGTTTATGCATGTGCAGGTGTGTTGACATCTAACTCCACTGGTGCCCTTTGAATGCAGCCTGAGCAGAACAGCTGAGTCAGCTGTGATCTGGACAGGGTCTGTCCCCAGCAAAGCTTGGGTTGACCCTCAGTGTATCTGTGCTGAGGGGTGCTGGGGCCTTTAAGTAGCCATGAGGTCTCTGGCTCCCCTTTCATATAGGGATGGACACAGTTCCTTGAGAGAGAGTGGGTTGGCTATGGCAAGTGTGGGTCAGGAAGCGAGCCCCCGCCTCTGCTCAGCCCCTTCCACACACACACTCCTTCCACATGTGACTCATGACTCATCTCCTCCACTTTCACCAGCATGTGAAGACGTCAGCACTATCCTCTTGGGCTCCCAGAGCTGGGAGCCAAATAAACCTCTTTTCTTTATAAATCACACAGTCTCAGGTTCTGATGTCACAAGAAAAGGCAGAGCCAGGGTGCCATAGGCAGTCCCTGGGAGATATTCTGAGTCCTAATATCTCCCCACTCCTGGAAGGGGCAAGGATATCTCTCAGGGA
The DNA here is from genome assembly GCA_004027165.1 of Ctenomys sociabilis. Classification (NCBI taxonomy): domain Eukaryota; kingdom Metazoa; phylum Chordata; class Mammalia; order Rodentia; family Ctenomyidae; genus Ctenomys; species Ctenomys sociabilis. Next base: position 20,768 of record PVKA01021579.1, on the reverse strand, counting down.
GATGGTGGTCTTTGCCCATTCTCCCAGGGCTCACTTGGATGGGGACCCAGCAGAAAGGTGTGGCTGATGTGCCTGCGAGAGGTTCCTGAGCAGTTCTGGGAAAGCAATCTTAGAGCCGGACCCTGGAGGCTGCTGGGCGCCCGGGCCAGGCCTGCTGCGGTTGCCTGTCCTTGAATGCACCCTGTCTTTCCCATGTAGCCCACACAGTTGCATGAAGATGAGGCTTTACCAGATGTGGTACGCAACAGTCTGGGCTAGATAGTGACTCCGTGCTGGGGCTGGATTTGCATAGCTCTCACTTGCTCATCATGTTGCCAACATGCACCCTGGTTCTCAGAGGGTTTGGATGGGGCTGGATTCTGAGGAGGTGCCTTCTTGTACTACTGCCAATTTCTCTTGGTCCCCATATCTCCAGAAATGCCCCCAGAAAGACAGCTAGTCCTTCCCTAGGAAGCCACACTCCTAGGCTGGTTCTTGGCTTGGTTCCAGCCTCTTGCTGTGCACATTGCCAGTTCCTGCCTCCAGTTCCCCTGGATCCTATGAGGTCCTTGTCTCCCTGCACCTGTCCATGCTGCTCCCCCTCCTGCAGCTATCCTGTCACTCCTCAGCCACTGAAGCTCAGGAGCCACTGTTCCCCTGGACGCCTCCCAACCCTAGTGGTGCATTTCTAACGTGTGCTCTTAAGATGCCTCTGCCATGCTTGGCATCACACATAAATGTGGGCAGGAAATTATTTTATTAATGTCTGAAAGCAGCCCATTACATTTCATCTTGTTGCATGTCCAACCAGATAATGTTATCTGGTGGAGATTTTCTTCACTTTGTCACTAGGTGCTACGGATGTCAGGACCAGGTAACTGTGGTGTTCTGTACATTGCAGCAAGTTCAGCAGTGACTCTAGTTCCTACAGATGAAGTGCCAGTAGCACCCTTGGGGAAAAGCCAAGAGTGTCTCCACATATTGTCAAACATTCCTCAGACTGTGCACAGGGGCACTCTCTCCTGGTTTTGAACCACAGGCTTGAAATCACTGTTTATAAAACATTTACTATGTCACAAGCAGTTCCCTTTTCTGAATCACTGATTTCTTTCTAGGCCAGCATCATCTAATAAAAAGATACAAGGTATAATATGAGCCTCATGATACTTGTAAATGTTCTTAGTAGCTACATTAAAAGCTAGTAAAAGGAAAAAAGGGTGAAATTAAATTTAATAATGTATTTTATTTGGCCCAATAGATTTAAAATCTGTCGTTTCAGCATACAATCAATATAAAATAATACTAAGGAGATCTTTTATCCTCTACATTTTTTTGCACTCCACCATCAAATCCGATTTGAATTTTTATCAGTCTGGACTAATCACGTGGCAATCACCCCATGTGGCCAGTGATTGTCACCTTAACCCGGACATAGCCCAAGTAGTTCTCCTCAGCCCACTGGCTGGCAGGTGACAGCATTGTCCCAATGCAGTCCATAGTGGTGTGAGGGCCAGCGAGCAGGCAGGAAGGCTGGTCCCTCTTAGGAAAGTCATGCAAGTGCTGGCTGTGGCATGCTGGGCAGATGAGTGCCCCTGCACATCTGCAGGAGGCAGAAAGGTCCTAGCCACACACACAGGGTGAGTCTTTTTCCAAACACCCGATCCCCATGCTCCACCCATCTCCAAAGGCCCATCTTAGGGCACACTGCTTACAGGAGGTCTTCTAAAACACTGGCCACATTCTGTTTTCTTAGAAAGACACGTTCTCATCTGAACTTGCCTTAGTCAGGAAGTTGCAGTCAGGGAGATGTGGAGTCCAGCCTGCCCACCCACGAGTCCCCAGCTGATCCGCTCACCCAGTCCTGGACTCTCTAGATCCTGTCTCTCAAATCTGGCCCCCACCCACCCCTAATCTGGCTCAGCAGCAGTTTCCCAGGCGTTATCCTGGCAGACAGGCTGGCCAGTCACGCTTCCCCAGGCTCCTGAACAAGCCCCTAGGCAGTTATGGGAGCCCCTCATTGAGGCCACCGTCCGGAGGAGCCAGGGTAAGGCCATTTCTCTATGTGCTGTGGGCGAATCCTGGACATTTCTTTCAGTAAAGAAGCAAAAGTTTCCCCAGAGTCTTCCCCTGGTCACCCACAGCAACAGAGGGACGCTGGACAACGTGGAATGTCGGGGACATCACCAACCACGCGCTGGTCCCGGCAGGGCAGTCTGGGCTCCACGCAGCCCAGGTGTCGCACTAGTCACCAGCGTTCTCGCCGGCATCAGCAGTGGCCCCGGGACGCCCAGCGGAACGGAAAGTCAGACTCACCCCTGCGGGCCTGCCTGATCTTCGGGCTCAGCATGGTTCTGCAGCCGCGGGGCCGGACGCGAGGGCCCAAGCCTCTCATCCACGTCCTTCTTCTCGCGCTCTCGCCGGGTTGCCCTTCACGCCCTGCTCGTCCCCCTGGCCGGCAGCTGGCGTCGCCCTCGCGGCCCCTTGGCTCCCTCTCCTGGCTCCGGACAGACGGCTCGCCTTGGACTACGTAAACCTCGATGCATTATTTATCCATCCTAGAATTAATTCCCATCAAAGCGGACCATTAAAACCACGGGGATCTTCCGTGATCAATCACCCGGCCAGGGCGGGGCGGGCCTGGCAGTCCCTGAACACCGCTGGGGTGTGTGTGCCGAGCTGTCCACCCGGGGCGGGGTGGTGAGGGGCGGGGCGCGGAGGTCAGGGGCGGGGCACTGGCGGGTGGGGCGTCGAGAAACAGGGATAGCCCGGAGGGGATCCACAGGGTGTGGGGGCGTGGCGACGGGAGCGTAGCTAAACCGGGAAAGCGCGGTGCGGGGGCTGTGGGCGGGGCCATGTGGCGCCCCTAGATCCTCCCTCCTAGTGGGCAGGTTCTGGGGGTCGCGATGATCCATGCGAGGAGCCCCACTGTGTTGTGCACCAGCCAGTGGGTTGGAAGTGCGCAGGACTGTCTGTCCACCCTGTTTAGAACGCACTTTCAGTGTGAAAGGCTGAGACCTCTGCAGATCTAGTTCTGTGGGGTCACCGGTGTTGGAAGACAGATGCTTCTCAAAAGGAGCTGGTGATCTCGAGAGATCCAGATCCAGGAGGCTGAGGCAGAGGTCTATTGGGAATGCTGGCTGGGTGTACCTCTTCGGTTAGGGAGCAGCTTGGGTCAGGACCCAAACAGTGGCATCTCAGAGCATTCCCTGGGCAGAAGGGCAGATCTGCTAATCTGGGTTTCTGAAGAGTACTATCATAAACCTGAATGCTGTGTACTGGAGACTTTATGAGGGGGCTCTGGCTTCAACACCCTAAAACTTGCCCCACAAGTGCAGTCATAATAACAGCAACCCCTCTGTCTGGAGTGCCCTGGCCCACATTCATCCAGTTACTCCAGCTAGTTCAACTTTGGACACTTGCCCTGTGAAACTCCGCAGATTCCAAAGGCAGACGGATCCAAGGGCTTCCCTTGGCTCTGGATCCCCTGCCAGCCGTCTTCCCCTCCCAGCCCTGCGTCCTGTAAGCACTGGCTGGATGAGAAGACCAAGAAGCATGCACGCACATGATCCTTTTCCTGAGGGCCAGATCCCAGTGGGGTCAGGCTAGGACAAAGGCTACCAAGGAGCAGTGGAGAGCCACAGAACCGGAACACCTCACACTGACACCAGGTCACAGGGTGTGCTCTATGGCCTGTGACAGCGTCTTGAGCAATCAGGAAGTGTGTGTGAGTAATGCAGCCTGCCTGCTGCTCCAAGTCCCAGGCAAGAAAATACCCCAGCCCAGAGTGTGGCTCCTCACCTCATTTTGGTTGAGAAACCATCTCCGGGCCCTTTTCCTGTGCAGCTGTTTCCCCTGGTGACATTAAGTCACCAGGCTCACCACCTGCTCCTCTGGGGTCTAGAATTTGGAATGAACCAAACCACAGGCTCTGGGTTCACACCCAGCAGCTGAGGAAGGGCTGGAGCCCGGGGAAGAGGGAATCTCAGGGAAGGGGCCACAGCGGTTCTTCCTTCCTCATTGCTCTCAGGCCCTAAACCCTGTTCCTTCTCCTGAAGGACCTGAGGGTCCATCTGGAAGGGATATGGAAGCTTCAGAAGGAGGGACAGGAGCAGGTCTGAGGGAAGGATCTATTAGACATGGTTGACTTTCTACAGAAAGTTTTCCTAGAAGGAAGAGCTTTTTCTCCTTAGTCTATAAATAGTTTGGGAAGAGGGAGGAGGGTTAGTCTTTCAGTCAGAAAGAGCAGAGGGGCGTAGGCCCCAAAACCCAGAGGTGGGCAACTTCACTCCCACGCAGAGCCACAGCACTGTTTAAACTATGCACTGCTCCAAAGTATCCAGTAGAGGGGGCAAGGGAGCCACTTTGGCGTTACTCACAGCGTTCTAGCCTTGGGTTGGAGGCAGGGCGCCGCCATAGCTTCCCTGTTCCAGAGGCTGCCAGAGGGCCAGCGTGAGGCTTTCTGCTGCAGACCTGGGATCAGTGCTCCCCTGACTCTGCAGTGCCTGTCCAACACCAGTGTCCCCAGCCTGACTCTACTCCCTAACATGTCACTGAAGATCTTTCGGCAGCTCCCAGCCTCTTTCCAGTTCTTCCTGTCCAGGATGGGCTGGACCAGCCAGCTGGTACACATGGGCAAGAGGCCTGACCTTTGTTTCCAGGAATTTTTCAAGCTGGAAGTTTAAGGACGGCATCGCTAGAAAACAAATTATGTCAACTTATAGTTAACTAATTTTACTTCAAACAAGCCAACAAATTCTTTTTTTGTGTGTGTGTGTGGCCAGCTCCAACCCCCTGGTGCAGGGTGTGGTGCTGGGGACCACAGTGTGGTCTCTGCACTTGCCTAAGCTTTGTCTAAGGAGGCACTTTCCATACAAGAAACTTCCAAGGTAGCTGAGCTATCTCTCTGGCCCCACAGCCAACATGTTCTCAAGTCATTACTACCTATTCATTCAACTCTACCTGGAGAACACTGTGTTGGGCAGATCTGCATCTTTCCCTAGTTCTGTATTCAGTGACATCATTCTTTTATGTATGTATATATGTATGTATATATGTATATATTTATTTATTTATTTTGGTGGTACCAGGGATAGAACTCAGGACCTTGCACTTGCCAGGCAGGTGTTTACGCCACTGAGCTATATCCCCAGCCCTTACTGAGCTGTATCCCTGACCCTCAGTGACATCATTCTTAAAGTTTGCAATTTGCCATGCTGGGAGTATGTACACTAAGAAAATCAGCCAGTACTACAAACCAGGCTGAGGACATGGGTTTTCTTTTCAAAGGCCATCTTGGAAGTTCTATTTATAGAGAGGTCGTACTCACACAGCGTGGGTCCCTGAAGGACCAAGGCATGGCTCAGCTGTCACCTTTCCATCTCCCTTGTCACCCAGCCAAAGGCCACAGGGATCTGCTACATGCATCCATCCCTTAAGCTGGCATCCGTCCCTTAAGCATTGTGGGCAATAGAGGGGATGGGTGCTTCCAGTGCAGCTGCTCACTCCCCTCTGTCCACCTCAGCCCTTACTCGGCTCCAACAAGGAAGTAAGTCTGCAGTGACTTCCCTTCCCTGAAATGCAGGGAAGGAGTCATCTTAGGAGCTGATGAATCACCAATCTGGTCAGTTTTCCATTGCTGAAAACCAACCTTCTCCCTGGTGAAAACAGCTGCTGCTGTGGAAAGGCTGGGATGGAACAGATGGAAAGGGAATTTCCCAGGCATCTTTGCACTCCTTTGCATCTCTCTGGTGGTGGTCACCTTCCTGGTCACATCCTTCTGGTGAGCACCACTCACCTTGGGCTCCTCTGCCCCTCCCTCTTCCTTGTTTTGTGTCTGGAACACTCGCTGCTCCCTTTCCCCAGGGCCGTGGACTCAGTCTCCCACTGTCCAGACACCTTGTAATGGAGGAGTGGAATTTGGTTTTGGCTGTACAATACCCATTCCTTCCCTGATTTGCAGCAATGCCCCATCTCCCTTGGTCAGGCCATAAGGAACTGATCTGCTCTGTCCCTGGCAGGCAGGCAGATGTGGCCATGTGACCAAGGCTTGGCTGGCTGAATGCCCCTGCCTGGGTTTTGAATCTCCTGGATAAAGTGGATTTCACAGCTGGGACAGGGGTGTGACCTAGTGCCCTCTGGCATAAGAGGTGTTCAGGCCACATGTTGCCTGCTGGAAGACAACTGGTAACTATTAGGGCCTCTGTGGTCACTGTCATTCCTGTCTCTAAGCCTGTCTCTCCAGCACTTGAGGGTGTTTTAAATTCCAGTCATTCCAGCTGGTCCAGGTTGCCTTTCTGTGCCTTTCAGTCCCAGCATTTGAACTGAGGTCCAGATTCTTTTATTCCTCTTCTCTCTCACTTTCTGTTATCCTGAAGGGGCCTTGAGGGTACCCTCTTTCACTTCTGTGTTCTCCCGCTGAAGTCACTTCCTTCTTTGTCTGCAGATGCTGCCATCGCCGATCCCTGCACACCTCCCTTCCAGGCTCAGCTCTGGCCTCTCTGGTTTGCCTTATATTTGATGCTGGTCAGGACTGACAGTGATCTCAGTTGCCTCCCTCTCTTCTCTCTTGCTGATGTTCCTTTCTCCTCTTTTCATTTTCATTTCATTTCAGCTCTTCCCAAGTCTACTCTTGCTTGGCTACTTACCTGTGTAGGCCACCTGCTTGCAGTGGCTCTGCTCCAATTCCCCCTCCATTGCAGTGGGGCTTCTTAGGCCAGCAGTTTATCCTCCTCATCAGGTTGTGGTTCCTATGACATCACTGCTATCTTGGGACTGAAACTTTTCCTGAGGTTGCCCATGAAATTCTCTCTGCCAAGTTCCATGAACCCTAAAACTCTCCCATAACACTCACAGAATGGAGGCCCTTGGGCTTCAGCATCTAATAGGCAGGCAGATGGTGGCTTCTTTAACCGTAGCTCCAGTTCCTCACACACCGCAGCCCACTCTGAAGAGAATGATCCAGCCCACTGCACCCCCATCACTCTCCTTAGTTTCTGGACTATCGGTGGAGCCCAAAGTGAGGCCACTTAAGCCAACCCAAACATCTCTCTCATTGGTCCTCAGAGCCCAGCAGATTTCCTGCTGGCCTGGCCTCCTGCGCTGATTCTGGCCTAGACACCCAAGTGGGGATGGTGAGAGAGAGCTGGATATGAGTTTAGGTCACTCATAAGCTATGATAGATTGCTAAGAAGAGTGTAAAAAAGACAAAGAGAAGACCAACTGAGAACCTTAATAGCCGGGCGTGGTGGCGCATGCCTGTAATCCCAGCACTCGGGAGGCTGAGGCAGGAGGATTGTTGTGAGTTCGAGACCAGCCTGAGCTACAAAGTGAGCTTAAAGCCAGCCTGAACTGCATAGCGAGACCCTGTCTCAAAAAGACAAAAAAAAAAAAAAAAAAAAAAAAAAAAAAAAAAAAAAAAAAAAAAAAA
>PVKA01021579.1:0-13263 GCA_004027165.1 Ctenomys sociabilis | reverse complement strand
TGAGAGAGGGGGTCGCTCTGCACAGAGCCTAGGAGATGGTCAGATGACAGAGCAGGGGACAGTGGTCAGTGGGCATGGACCAAAGGGAGATTTCCAGAACTCACAGACACCACCAGCCACTGCAGGCGGGGAAATGCTTGGTGAAGCCTAATTCCAGCCATATCGCACATTCCTCACGTCCCTCCATAAACAAAACCAAACAACTTCCCAAACTAAAAGTGCTGAGTAGGAGACTCAAAATTCACGTTTTAAAATAAAGAGGTGAAGCACAAAATCAGTGAAATGGCAGAGGAAGGAATTTTAAGTGTCTGTCCCTCTGCCCTGTGCCAACAACAAAAAAAATACCCCCAACTGGCCAATTAGCATTTTAGGACTTTAGACATTAACAAAAACCCCAATCAACCTGGGGGAATCTTTAATCAAAAAATTCAGTGGATTTATCAACTTAACAATTTTTGCCTTTATGGCAACATGAAAATAGTACACGTACCATAGGAACTACACTCTGAATTGTAGTCTTGTCCCAGGCTAATGATGTGCCGTGCAGTGTCTGGTGACACCGGCTGCAGGCAGCAAGCTGCAACTCCTTGCCAGCCACAGGGAAGAGAGAGGCTCTCTTGTGAGGGCTGTGTTGCTATGCTAAGGGCCCCTCCACTTCATGCTGGGCTGTGCCCGATGCAGTGTGGACTCTGCTATCTTCAGCTCATGATGGCTTAGGGGCCGTAGCCTACGGTCAGGGTAACAGCATCTGTGTCGGATCACAACCCACACTAGGATGGGCGTGTGGCCAATTATCTCCTGCCTTTTGCAAACACCTCTTTCCAGTTCACAGTCTTGCACAGCTCACAGGCAGGGTCTAGGTGTGAATGCGATGGAGTGGAGCAGGAAGGGGAGGCAATCTCAGAGGAAGTGACAGCAAGGACATGTGCTGTACCCCATGCCCAGAAAGGGCAGTGTTCACAGTTTAGGGCCCACCAAGTACTAGGGTCAAAAGGCCCTGCTTCCTATCGTTCTGGAGATGCAAGTGTTCTCAGCCTCTGCCACCTGACTAAAGCACTCTGGGTTTCTATTATGTTGCAGGACACAGTGTGCTGTCATCGTGCCAGTGCTTGAGCTTTGGAATCAGATAGCCCTGGCTCAGGACCTGGCCCCTTCATATCATGGACACACCATTTCATCTCTTGGTGGCTCTGTTATCTCAGCTGTCACAATGGTCCCCTCCAAGGGCTGTCCTGAACATCAGGGCAGATCAAGAATTTAAAGTATGTAGCACTATGCCTAGTACATATTTAGCCTTCCAAAACACACAAGCTTGTGACTTCCTGCACAGTGGATCTCCTCTGACATTTGGAGGAGCAGGTACCACATTCCTAGGAGCCCTAAGGTAGGGAGAAAGGGGCTGGAGACGTAGCTCAGGGGTATAGCATACTTGCCTAGCATGCATGAGGCCCTGAGTTCTGTCCTCAGCACTGGGAAAAAAGTGACAATTAAAGTAGTAAAAGGGGAGGGGACATAGATTAGCAGGGCTCCCATCAACCATGGGGAAGATGCAGTCCCTGCTCTGCGCTATACGCAGTGCTTAGTCTCAGGATATTTTATGCCGGCCAATAATAAAGTCAAAGCAACACAACACCGATTTCCTTTCTTTCTTTCTTTTTTTTTTTTTCTTTTAGCAGAACTGGGGATTGAACTCAGGCCCTTGCACTTGCCAGGGAAGTGCTTATCCCACTGAGCCATCTCCCTGGCCCCGACACTGGCTCCTTCTATCAACAAAAGTCTCTGACTGAGGACAGCTGTGCATGGCCTTCCCGGGCACCCAGGGCGGCATGGGGGGGGGCCTGATCTGCCCTGGCTCCGCATGCCTGGTCTGACCCCACTCCCTCCCCTGTGCATGGGGATCTGACGTGGCAGAGGCTGCTGATCACTGCTGGCCCTGCCCGTGCACCCTTACGGCCAGCCCAGGGCGCAAATGTTCCATAGAGAGCATGCCGGTATGGGAGCCCAGGAAACCTGAGTTCAGATCCTTGCCTGACTGTGCCAGCTCCAACAACATGGTCAGGCATTGTCTTCCCGGACCTCTGGCTTCCTTCCTCACCCATAAAGAGGGGCCAAACACCACTTTGTGGTGCTCTCAGCTGATGAAAAAGCCTTCCATGTGCCTTCCTTCACCCTTCACAGCAGGGATGGGTATTTAAGTCATTAAACCCCATCTGTGGGCCAGCTGTGTGTGCTGGGGCCTCTGGAGTACCTTGCCCCTACAGGTACCAGCCGGCCAAGCTTACCCGGTCCCCTCTGGGGCTGTCTGGTTCTCTGACTGCGAGCTTGGCATTCAGAAGTGTTGCTGCCTTTCTGCTGTCCCCTGGTGGCCAGAGTAGACCAGGGGCTAGAGTGGCAATTTAGGATGGGTCCCAGCAGCTTTGGTTCCAGTTCTATTGTCTTCACTGACCTACTGGGTCCTCAAGAAAAGGTATCACCCTTTGTGCACTCTGCATCCCCAGGTAACTTTGGACTATGCTAAGTCAATGCTTGAGTCGTACCCGGTGGACTTGCTATGGTCCCTCGGTTGGAGGTTAGAATTGGTGGTGGGGGTGGACTGAATGACAAAGCTCTCTGGGGGTTCAGACTGGGGGCACTCTTCTCCTTCAGAGCCCATCAAAGGAAAGGGACTCCCTGCATGCTTAGGCCACCAGGGTCCCTCTGCATGTACCTGCTCTCAGGGTGGGCTTGGGTTGACACCAAAACTGCCCGAGTGAGAGTGTCTTCTTTCAAGAGGAACCAAAAGAGGAACCCAGCATACAGTGTCCTGTGACTCACTGACTGTCACACTTCTGCAGGGGCAGTCAAATTGGTCCCAAAATATCACTTCCTGAAATGATTGGCGGTTAGAAAGGTTTTTTTTTTTCTTCATGCAAAGTCCTGGGTATATGTGTGTTTTCTGTGATTTCGCTTGACACCTCTCTCGTGGTCGCACCTGGCTTCCACCACCATCAGCATGGCCAGGTCTCTGTCCTCTCTTCTTTAGAATATGGACACGAATACAGCATCTGGCCAGGTCAGGCCCACCCAGCATGGAAGCCCTTAGCATTTAACTTCAGGCTCCCACAGTGGTTCCATTTTCTCACCTGGGCAATCCAGGAATTGGCCTGGAAACACCACAGCATCCTTGAGCTCTGGGAGGACAGGAATGGATCAGTGGGCACACAGATACTTTGAGCCACTTCCTTGGAAGAAAGTAGAACAACTTTGAGTTTCTCTCATGTCACCAAGGGAAGCATGGTCGGAGGGTAGGTTGGTTAGGGTGATGGATCTTGCTGTTCTGACTCTGATGCCAGAGTCTGTTCCTTACAAGAGTTGCAGCTTCTGTGAAGCCCTGGCAGTTCTCTCGATAATGACACCCATGCTGCAGAATGAAGGGTAGATGATACGTCTACCTAAGGCACATGGCGATACCTGCCATTAGACTCCTCTGGCATTCAGCATCAGGGGCTTATGCATTTATAAAGCTAGTTCATGAACTGCAATGCTGTGCTTAGGACAGGTAGACCTGGATTCAAAGCCCTGGCCTACCTGACTCCTTTAGCTGTGCCCACTCTCTCAGCCAGGTGGGGGTAGGATGGTGTCATGGTCATGTCCAACTCAGATTGTCATTCAAGCAAGGTACCTGTGACATGGATGCTGAGTTATCAACTTGATTAGCTCGGGTGCCACCTAGGGCATTAGTGAAATGCACTCTGGGTGCACCTGAGTGGGACTTGGAAGAGTGACCTTGCGTAGTGTACCTGGAATCACACTCCCTTCTTCTCTGGCATTCGTCCTCTGTTCTGCCTCCAGGCCATCATGAACTGAGCAGCTTTGCTCCTGCCAGCCCCTGTGCAGTGTTTCTTCCTGGGGCCATCCAGCCAGCCACAGACCAAGGCTCTGGGCCAGGAGCCAAATTAAACTCTCTAGCCTGACAGACCTGGACAAATAAGCTTCCAATTCTTAAGTTTCCAGTGTTGGATATTCTGTACCAGTAACAGAAAAGCTGGCATTAATGCAGTACCCCTAAGAGCTCCCCAGTGCATGGAACCTGGTCCATGGGTGGGATTTAACAATAACCTAAATGCTTATCCCTTCTGCCAGGGATCAGTAAAGGGACAGGAGTCCTGTGGATGACTCCATCCATGACCTCACAGCCCTGAGAGCTGGGGCTCAGCACTATTTTACATATGAGGAAGCCAAGGCTCTGAGAAGACCCAGAGTCAGTTGCTTTGCATTCATCTTAGAAACCTGCCCCTAACATGCCTGCTGCTTCTCGAAGGACTAGACAGATGGTGGTCACATGTCCTTTACAAGGAGGAGCCTCAAGCACCCCTGCTCTGCTGGGTCTTTTCTTCCAGCTGGTGACAAATCAGAGAAGGAAGATCTGATGATGTGTCAGAGGACTCAAGGGGCTGGTCTCTGAGTACACCCAGTCACCCCCCAGCCTCTGGAGCCCCAACACACGAGCATGTTCATGCCAGCCACAGAATATCATCACCCAGAACAGAAAGTACTTCCCCAAATGCTGAGCTCAGGTCAGGAGATCTAGCCTGACAAACCTGGGCAAATAAGCTTCCAATTCTTAAAAGCAGCCATATTCCTTCTTTGGTAGATTGAATGCAAAAATCTCCCAGGCTTGGTGTGTCATACCCATAATCCTAGCACTCTAGGTGGCAGAGGCAGGAGGCTCATGAGACAGAGTCAGCCTGGGCAACTTAGCAAGTCCCTGTTTCAAAACCAAAAATGAGCAAGGGTAGGGGGTGAAGGCCTTGGATTCAATTCCCAGTGGTGCAAACAAAACAAAATCTTTCAAATTTGAGACATTTCTCTGCTTCCATAAGATACCTGTGGCCCCATCAAGCCCATTTCTACCCCAGTTGACAGCTGGGAAACACTGCAAACAAGGTGGAGCAAGCCCACCTTGCCATCAGCTCCAGCAGACATGCCTGCCACAGCCCCGATGCCAACACTGTTTACCATTGGAGGCCCTGAGTATCCATGCTGTGTTTTGATAACAATATCACCACAGGGCAGAGAACAAACTGCAGGCCCCTGACCTGCTGCTCATTAAAGGCTGAATTTGTGTTTGTTTTGAAGCAATGAGGGCTTCAAAAAGGCCCACAGATGCCCAGCAAGTAACTGAAAACACACAAAGCTTGAGCTTTGTTTATTATAGATTGCAGCTCACTCTGCACATGGGCATGCTGGTCACTTAGAGAATGCAGATCGAAAAGGCAGATTAGCCCTGTATTTGCAAAACTTATCCTATCCCCCTTTAAGCCCAGGACACTGAGATAAGTGATTTATAGAGACATTCAGCCACCCATGAGTGTCCATAAGGTGTCTCCAGCCCTTGTCCTCCACCTGTGGTCAACTGGATTCCAGCAGAGTCTCCACGGGAGTGAGACTGCCCCATACAGGGACAATGGTCTCAGGAAGCCTGAACTGTCCCCTCCAGAGCCACCCTGAAGCCAGCCCTGAGATAACAATCAAGCAGATGTCAGCCCACCCCAGCAGATCTGCAGAACCTGGCCCTGCTCTCCTGTGAATGGCTCTTCATCCCACAGTGTTCCATCAGCTCCTCAAGCTGCAGGGGCTTCCTTATTTGCTATCTGCCTATTCCTCACTGATGTTTCTCTGTGAGGAGAACTAACCCTAGGGCCAGACTTATTATGTTTGGGGGTGAGAGGAGGTAAGTTGAGGTCTTCATTTTCTCTTTGGGAGACCTCCTTGGACCCCATTTAGGGACCACCTTAAAATTGCCAGCCCTGTCTCCTTCTACAGTGGATCTGGGTCCATTGTGACACAACCTCCTCGGTGAGGACTTGGTTGTGTCACCTGCCCTAACTGCAGCCTGGGAGCCCTGTGTGTGGGCAGACACAGTGCTGGTGAGCAAAAGGTGGGGCTTGATTCCGTTGTCCTCTGGCCCTAAGCCTGTAGATCTCTTCTGGCTTCAGTGATGACCCCTACGTCTCAGGGTCTCTGTGAAGACTTGAGCAGAGTGTATGGCTTCCCGGTGGCCCTGAAACCCACAGGCTTCATTCAGTGATGGCTGCCGGTGGGGCCACACTGACACTGAGGAAGTCTTTTCATTGGAGCTGGAGCCCTGACTGAGGTCCCAAACCCACAGCATCAGCAGCAGCACTTCCTGGAGGCAGAGGAGATATCGTGCCTTTGCCCATAACTGAGGCTGTGTGTGCCCAGGAGAAGGTGCCAACAGAGGAGAGACAGTGACATCTCAAGGGTGCACAATGGAGGGTGTGGTACAACATCGGGAGCTGAGGGTGTGGCAGAACTTGGTCTTCCTCGCTGGGTCCTGGCACAGAGCTCCTGAGGTCCTTGGGATTTTCTGAGTGATGGGTGAAGGAGAGACTTGTGTTTACTTGAAGCCTCCTCCAATGGATTCTTCCTGGAGACTCTGCTTTGTTACATCTGTGTTAATGAGGAACTCAGAAGGATGGGGATGGTTGCCAAGGCAGCCAAGCCAGCCAAGCCAGCGATGATAAGGCTGGACCTCTCAGGCTCACCCTCCTCTAGGGACAGGGGACTGCACACAACTCTGTTGCCAGGAGCCATCAATTGGGTCCATCATGTAGAGGAGACTCAAAGACTCAACACTTCCAGGTTGGGCCCTCGGAAGGCAGCGGTACTCTACACTTCCCATGCCCTGCCCTCCCCATTCTTCCACTCAGCTCTCCCTGGGTTATGCTCTGTGACTCATGTTAGCCAATGATTGAAACTGAGGTGGAGTTGGTGCCCCAAATGTTAGGCAGAAGGGAGGGTGGCTAGATTTGCATTTGTAGCAGGTGTGTGAAGTGAGACTGTGCCAACAGCTGCCTAATTTCTATCAGAATGGGATGAAATTAAATTGCTGGACACCTCATTGGTGTCAGGCAGTCCGAGGATGATTAACTTCTCCAGGGGCAGGCCTGCTGCTGTTCCTTCTGAGAGGGACAGAGGAGGATCTCTACAGGTACAAAAATCCATGAGAAGGAGCCCCTGTGTCCTCTGTACTCATGGTTCCGCCCTGCCTGGGAATTGCCTGAAGAATCAGTCATGAGGTAAAGGTAGGAACATCTGGACTCAGAACAAGGCAGTGGGCGTAGCTGGCAGCAGTGACCAACATCGGGCCCATCCTTCCTTGCAGTAGGCAAGCAGATTAGCTTTGCAGGCACTGAGGTACCTAGCAGCCGACTTTGCTTGGCACAGGACTGTGTTGATGTGGCCGGGAGCATGTGGCATCTGTGGTGGGGGTACAGTGTTTGCCCTGGGAAAACATCACAACCCTTACTCTGGTGGTGTCCTGCGCCTCACATGTGGCTGCCCAGAGATGCTGTGTGAGTTGCTACATGTAGAAGAAAGCAGCTCTCAGGGGCTGTGAGGAATGTCTGCCTGTCAGGCTGCCACATCGGGTGGCCCCATGTGGCGAGGATGGCCCACGTGTCCACCCGTGCTCTGTGTGATTGGGCTGACTGTGCTTTGCTGGCTCTGTCCCTGCACTCCAAGACCCCAAGTCAATGCACAGGCACAGAAATCTGCTTTCAGGGAATGGATTCTTCCTGCTGACTCTGCTTCTGTCTCTCATTTGGCCTGTGATCATTTGGGTGCAGGCGTAGGTTGTGGGGCTGCAGACACGCATCTGGAGGAAAAGCAGGAAGCGTGCCGTCCCAGCCATCAGTCCAGACAGCTGCACAGAGAGGACGCCATTCACCGGATGGTGCCCGGCCCCCTGGACTCCTGGCAGGGTCTCTCATGGAGGAAGGAAGGTCATAACTGCATTGCTTGGAAATGACAAGGGTGCTGGAAGTGGCCTTTGCTGCTACCACCTTGATAGCCCAAGATGGAGCAGTCCCAGCTGCTGACAGGTGTCCTCAGCCTGCACTGGGAGAGTCCTGGCTTAGGGTACACTCCCGTCCTGGGAGCTACCCTCAGGGCTGCTTGGTGTGGGGTACAATGGTCTGGCTTTCCTGACCCAACTCGGGGAGGGGGAGGCAATAGCTGCCTGGGCTTAGAGCTAAGCCATGGTGCCCTGCATCACCACACAGCTTCCCCGTCCCCAAGTGCTCACCTGCTACCTGGACTTCTCTGGACCAAGGGCATGTCATAGAGGGACCGCCCGTGCTGCCCTTCTATTCTGTCCTCATCCAGTGGAGCTGAACACTCATGCCACGGTCTTTTGGAGGTGACAGAAACTATTTCTGCTTCTTACTTCCTGTGCTGCTTGAATTTCTTCTGAGAGCATCTGAGCATAATGGGCCAGGCTCTGGGTCCTAAGGTGGGTCCTGGTGTCCAGAGTGCCCACAGATCCACTGGAAAGGATTCTCATGGCCACAGCCACAGACTAACAGTGGGAGTCTATTGTTGTCTAAAAGAGGATTCCTGTTTGCCCAGGGTGTACTCAAGCCCCTTTGTGAGCTCTGCTTTCTGTAGGACATTTCATCATTATTGCAGTCTTATGAGACCCAGTCCATTACTCCACGAGATGTGGTGAAACTAGATGGTGAATATCTAAAGTAAAAAGTGTATTACAATAAAGGACACACTGATATTCATCCCTCAAAAGGCTCCCCTGTCTTTGGACACACTTATCTCATTGTTCATGCCACTTTCTGAAGGACTCCTGGAAGTTTGCTTTCCTGAGTTCTTTACAAAGTGTCATAAAAAAATACAGTGCATGCTGTTGCTGACCACCATTCAACCAAAAAAGAGGCTCTCAGAAAACACAACAGTGTGTCTGCATCCACCTTATGCACCCTGTGACTTCTGGCTTTTCCCTGAGGTCAACATGACCTTTTTTTTGTGTGTGTGTGGTATTGGTGATTGAACTCAGGACCCTGTGATTGCCAGGCAAGCAATTATTCCGCTGAGCTAGATCCCTAGGCCCTAGGTGAATACTTTGAATTGACTCAGGACAGCAAGGTGGCTAAAACAGCACAACTAAAGACACACAGGCAAGAGGACCCCTGCTTCGGCGAGCGGCGAGAACAGTGGGGTGGGAGCTTCCAAAGTGAGGAGGAAGATGCTGAAGGGATTTAATGGCAGAGCATTTTCTACTGCAGAAAGGTTTGTAAGAAGAAAAAGATCACTCACTGTGTTTTTTGATCACACCTTCTGTCACCTAGATGAGGTCACACCCTGGGGTGGGATAACAAGCAGAGGAGCCTGCTTCGAGCACAGCCTGACCTCTTCTGGGCCCAAGCTCTTCACCTATCCTCAGAAAAGCGGGTGCTAAGCTGGTCACACAAAACTCAGAGGTTAAAATCTCAGTTTCAGGTTCTCTGAATGAGACCGCACTTAGAGATCTAAATGTAAGTGTTAAAACTATACAATTTCTAGAAGAGAAAGAGAAAATGTTTACAATTTGGGGATAGGCAAAAGGTTTTAAATAGCACATCCAAATCATGATTTACAAAAGAAAGGTACATAAACCGTACATCACCATAATTTAAAAATTTTGTATTTCAAGTAGTAAGTGCACTATTTAAAAAACGAACAGTGAAACCACAGACTGGGAGAAAACATTCTCAAAGCAGTGATGTGATGAAATATCTGTATCCAGAATATAGAAAAATGCTTGCAACTTTAATAAAACAGATAGACCATTGTAAAAAAAAAAAGAAGAAAATTTGAATAAGCATATTGCCAAAGAGGATATAAATGTCTACTAAAGACAGAGGGATTATCAACATCGTTAATCATTAGACAAGTGCATTATTTTTCCAATAACAACTACTTAATATCCACAATGATGGTGGTGCACCTTGGATTTGAAATGTCCTCGGCACTCACACACTTAGACGGCACGTGACAGGCTTCTGGTGAAGTGACCGGGTCGGGAAGCTCCCACCTCACCAAGCCAATGAGTCTACCGAGAGGATGATTTGATGTGTTATTGGGCGGCGATGGAAAGCAGAGACGGGGCCTGGCCGGAGGGTGGTTGTGTGGCTCCGGGAGCTGTATCCAGTCCCCTTCTTCCTCCTTTTGGGTTTTTTCATTTTTTCTCTTGTCTCAGTTACTTTTCTCCTATTGCTGGGACAAAATATCTGACACCCCAAATTAAGGGAGGAAAGATTTATTTAGCTCACAATTAGTGGAGGTTTCAGTCCATACTCCGCTGGCTCCAAGGCAGTGGCACATGGCAGAGGGCAGCAGAAAACAGCAAAACAGCAAAAACACAAGGGAGGAGCAGTGGGAGAGGGCAGGTCTCGCTCCCTTCCTTATATTGCACTCAGGCTATCTGCCCCAGGGAGACTGTAGCATTCATACCCATAATCCCAGAAGCACTCACATCCACAGTCCCAGCACTGGATCATGAATTAATCACAAAATCAAGAAGCCTGCCACCCCATCACTGCATGAGGCTTTGGGGGAACGCCTAGACACGAAGCATGATGTCTCCCTACTGCCTGTCATCCATGACGTGCGCAGCTCTATGTACTCGGCCATGCTGCTCTGCTTCACAGCAGGCCTGGAAGCAATGGAGCCAAGAGGCCCAGGGCTTAAGCTGCTGGAGCCATGAGCCAGAAGAAAAGTTTTCACCTGTAAGTTGATATTCTCAACTATTTTCTCACACAGAGAAAAAGAAGTTATTACAGATGGCTCCAGTACAAGGAGACAATGGCAGGCATTGGCAAAGTGGTGGGAATGCAGAATGGCAGACTTTGAAAAGTATTTTGAGAGCTTCTTAAAAATATCAAACAGACCTGTCATAGAGAAACGAAAGGAAATGGGTACCTAAACACACGCGTGTGAGTGTTCAGAGCAGCAGTATCCGGTATGATGAAATCAACTACAGGCAACCCTAAAGCCCATCAGCTAGTGAGTACATAGAAAAATATGCATCTGTACCATAGCCCATCATTGGGGCCCCAAGGGCAGACTTCAGACACACATAGAAACACGAGTGGATCTCAGAAACTTCAGGCCATGTGAGACAAGAAACCTAATGTGAGAGACCACACAGCCTGCAATCTCTGGAAGATGTAAGCTCATGGGGACAGAATGGGCACCAGTGGGCATGGGGACTCACTGCAGATGGGTGTGAAGGAAGATTTTTAGGGTGTTAGAACTGTCCTGAAACTGGATTATCATGGTGGTCCTATAATTCTATACATTTGCTGAAGATCATTGAATCATGTAATCACAGTAGACAAATTTTGTCATAAAGCTTAGAATATGATAATAAGGACTATGAGTTGAATCTTGACTGTCCCCCAAGGGCCATGTGTCAAAGGCCTGGTCCCAGTGGAGCACTGTAGGGAGGTGCTGGGAGCGTGAAGAGGGAGGTCTGTGGGAGGTGCTGATGTACAGGAGGGGTGCCTTGAACAGACTGTGGTTCTTTCTTCTTCTTGTTCTCTCTTTGACCATAAAGTGGGCACTTTGTATTCTACATGATGTGAAGCCTCAACAGTGCCAATAGCTCATGGGCAAGCACAAAAACTGGGAGAAAGAAGAAGCCCGTTTTTGTTATAAGTTATTCATGTCAGGTATTTTGTTACAGGGATTGAGCAGTTATTGCCCGAGTCACAAGCATCATGCAGAAATGTGCACTGGGAAGAATAGGGAACTGGAGAGGGGTAGCAGTGAATGCAGTCATGGCTGTGGTTGCTGTGGCCACCATCCTGCCCCTCTGGATGCAAGGTGTAACTGCACTTCCTGCATTCCTCTAGTGAGTCACAGTTGCACATGGCATGTGACATGCATTTTTCCAGGCTGAGGACTTATCTGCCCATCTGAGACCTTCCAGAGCTCACCCTTCAGGCTCCAGTTTGGCAGCCATGGGGTATAAACCTGGCTCTCCATCATCCTGGGGCTCTGAGTCTGTGAAGGGCAAGGGACAACCCTGCCCTGGCCCATGACAGTTGACTTTGTGACCTCTCCCGTTCTCCCAGCCCCAGCAGAAGGTAGTGCAAAGTAAACATGCCCAGGAGCTGTCTAAGAATTTGGATGCCATGTGACTGTCAGGAGAATTGGTCCAGAGCTGGCAGCAACCCCCCAAGCCTGACACGTCCATCCACTGCCAGGAAGCTGGTGTGGCCAGGCCAGCACCCACGGAGCCAGGCTGGAGAAGATGTGCCTCCCCAGACGACTGCATGGAGGAGGCCGGAAAGAACAATGGAGAGACAGAGAGTGACATGGGAATCCACAGGAAGACATGGATCAAAGGATGAGCTGGGAGCATCTCAAGTTGGAGCTCAGCCTAGATTACTTTGCAACTGAGACTGTATCACAAAATAAAAAATAAAAAAGGGCTAAGGATGTTGTTCAGTGGGAAGGCCTTAGGGTCACACTTCAGGATGGTGACAACAACAAAAAAGCTCTGATGCAGGCTGATGTTACACCCCACTGCCCTGCCGTTCTTCTACAAACAACTGTGCTCAGGTTAGTTCTGTTTGTAGCTTTCCACAGCTCCCTACTGCCCGTGAGAAGGAGCTGGGCTTCCTCACATGCCTCCCTTGTTTCTCCTTCCCTCCTCTCCAGATCCCCTTCCCTGGGTCTTGTGCTCCCCAGAACAGTCTTACCTCCTTGCCTTGGCCCTCCCACTGTGCACAGCTCAGCTGGGACAGACAGGGCACAAGGCAGGGAGTGATGGGTGTCCCTGGTCCAAGCTGCCCAGCCTTGACCCTGAATTAGCCTGTGGCCAGGGACCTGGGCCATAGGAATGGCTGGATTTGCAGTGGCCCTCTCCTCTTTTGGGGAATGGGCCAAGCACTATTGTTCACACTATGGGACTCAGCCCTGCAGCGGCTCCCTGTGTGTGTGGGTGGAGTGTGTGTCTAGGACAGCCAGGCACAGGGAGAAGCCACTGGTTGGAGAGAGAGCCAGGCAGATCAGTGGCAAGAAGTTTAGGGAGCTCGTGAAAAAAGGGTGCAGTGGGCATGAAGTGGCAAGATGATTTTTAGATCCTTGTGGAAAACTGATGTGGGTTCCACATTGAGGGAGCAATGGGCAGTGCCATTGCCATGTGAGGGTTTTAGCACAGCCCACCAGTAAGGGACCTGGTGGGTGTTTGGCTTCCTGGTAGGACTGTTCTAGAAGATTCTGGAAGGTTCTTAGCAAAATTGTGGGCTCAGTGAAGAAGTGAGGTATGACAGTACAATTTTGCCCCAAGAACCTTCCATTTACCCCAACTCCTTCAAAATGTCAAAGAAAAAGTCTAGATCCTCATAAATTGCCTCAGCTGATAGAAAAAGAGGGAAAAGGAGAGAGAGAGAGAGAGAGAGAGAGAGAGAGAGAGAGAGA
>PVKA01021578.1:0-38460 GCA_004027165.1 Ctenomys sociabilis | reverse complement strand
TTTTTTTTTTTTTTTTTTTTTTTTTTTTTTTTTTTTTTTGTCTTTTTGAGACAGGGTCTCACTATGCAGTTCAGGCTGGCCTTAAGCTCACTTTGTAGCTCAGGCTGGTCTCGAACTCACAACAATCCTCCTGCCTCAGCCTCCCGAGTGCTGGGATTACAGGCATGCGCCACCATGCCCGGCTTCCTTAACCTTTTTACTTGATCTTTATGATAGTGCTCATGAGGAAGCAAGCCAGGAGAATTAAGGAAGGAAGGAAGGAAGGAAGGAAGGAAGGAAGGAAGGAAGGAAGGAAGGAAGGAAGGAAGCAAAAGGACAAAGCATAACATTACTCAAAAAAAAAAAGACTATTATTTTTAAAAGCAAGCTTTAACAAAAGTATAATTTTTCCACTTGGTCAGTTAAGTAAGCAGATAAGATTTAAATCTAGACATCTGTGGCTTTAAGTCCCCTACTCAGAGAGTGCCAACAAAATAGTTCACTGCAAACATTGGAGGAGGAGAACTGTGTGTACTGTAAAGTGCTGTACAAATTCATGAAACAACCTTCAGTGACCTGAATCCTGTATGCTGGTGTACAGGAAGGACCCAGTCCACTAGGAGCCTCTGCTCCCCTAGGAGCCTCCGCTGAGCATGCATGGAGGAAGCTGGAGGAGCATCACAGAGCTTAGTCCTTCTCCTGGGACGCTAGTCTCCACTGAATCAGACTCAGACAGGAGGGCTGAGCATCTATCCAGGAGCAGTGTCCTGGCTGCTGGGGATGCAGGAGAGGTAGCTCTGAAAAGCTGCAGGAGCAGGGAGGTGAGGAGAGAGGACGGGACTGATGGACAGACAGGGAGAGAGGGAAAAAGAGGAGATGGTGGAGGAGGAAGAGGAAGAGGAGGAGAGAGGGAGGAGGAGGATAGGGACAGAGAGAGAGGGAGAGTGAGGGGAGAAGGGGAGAGAGAGAGAGAGGGAGAGGGAAAGGAAGAGAGGGAGGGAGAGGGAGGGAGGAAGAGAAAAAGGGTTGAGAGGGAGCACTGGGAGAGAAAGAAGCGACAGGAGCATCAAAGCACTCATTTATCATAAGAGTGATTTCCCTGCTAATAGAGTGACCTTGTGTAAACAGCTCAACTTCTCACAGCTTCCTTTAGAAGAGGGACACCCACTGATTGATCAGAACCGCACAGGCTGCCAAAGCAGGGCAAACTGTCACTGCAGAATTATACAGGCCTGAGGCAGCCCCTGATCACAAGAAGCGGGCATGGTGTTGGTGCAGAGGCTCTTCGTCCCAACCCTTTATGCATAGAGCAATGCACTTGATCAAGGCCACAACTGGTCCAGGTCAGGGCTCCCCAGGGGACCCAGCAGCTGCAGTGACCATCTACTGGGGGCCAACTTCCAAGCCCCATTGCATCTGCAGGTCACTTTGTGCCAGCCCTAGAAAGTGCCATAAGGTAGTTTTATAAACACTCCCAAACCAGAGCCCTGTGGCAGGTGGGACCCTAACCCTGCATCTGTGATGTAAGAACCACGCTGAACAGTGGGTGCTAAGCTTCAGCTCCTCCCGGGGCCTCTGGGAGCTTGCGCAGAGCGTACCGCGGCTCATTGCACCAGGACACCTGCTTGAAAGCTCACTGTCCCAGCAGCATGCAAGCCAGGGAGGAGGAGAGAGCTGCTTGCGTCTGCTCCAAGACAGAGGACCCCGGAGTAAACAGAGCCCAGGCAAGGAGCTGGGAGAAGCGGGTAGGAGCTGGCGTCACCTGATTCACCTAGAATAGTGGCCTCCCCTATGTGGGATTCGGCTTAGGGCAGTGGATCTCCATAATTTGCCTGTTCCTAGGGTGCCATCTGTGTGGGACTTCTCTCTATTAACTACATCTAACAAAGCAATTTTTAAAACTAATATGGTGGAAAACCATAGCCTTTCCATTCTGCCCTCCATTACTTTCCCCAGTTCTTATTCTCTACTCCAACAAATATTGCATATAGTATTTATTAATTCTTGAAATTTAGTTTTGAAAAAGTCTTATTCTCTTCAAAGACAAAAGGAGTGGGGTTTTTAGGGGAGGAGGGAGTATCTGAAATCCTGCACAAGAGAATCCTCCATCGTCTAGAAAAAAAGATTATACAAGCGAATCATACCTACCCTCGCCCCATTTCCCTCCTACTGGAAGCATCCATTGCAGGCCGTGCTCTGAGCCCTGGAATTAACCCCCATTATGTTGCATAGCAGCCAGCCACGAATGCACACAATGCAAGCTGAGGGGTTTTGATGCACAGATACAATTTGTTGAGCCTAGAAATTCTTTTCACCAGGATTGCTTGTACCTTTTGTTCCATTTTTTAAGGGCCGCTGATCTCAGCCTAATGTTAAGTCTTTCACTGAGGTGATAGTTTAAAAAACAAATCTCAAATTCTCCCCCAACAAGTATCCACATTTTAACAAAGATCTCTGAGAGATTTAAAAGCTGCAGTGGAAGAATTATCTCAGACATTAGGGCAGGTCCATTTTGCAGCTAGGAGAGAACCACCTGCCTGTCACACCCTCTTAATCAACATGTGGGCCCCATCTGTGGGACTTTGGAAGACCATTTTGCCACCTAACTCAAGGAAGAATGTGTCTTTACATGCCCACAGTTCCATAGTTTACTACAGGAAGCAGCTGGGTTATATCTGAAGCTGGTCTTGACCGGATGCAAAAGTGAGCGACCTAGTGATAATGTTCCTTTTGAGACTCTGCATGCCATCTAGATGGGAGAAGGATGAAGGCGGAGTCCACCTGGCTCCAGGGCCAAGCTCCTTGGATTCATTTATCCACATAAGCACCAAGAAAAGCACCAAGAGTGACTTGTGCCAACAAATAATAATTAAGACCAAACTATTTTAGAGGCCCTGTGTGTTAAGTTGGGTGTGGGGGTGGGGTGGGGGTGGGGATGGTGGGAGCAGGTGTCAGTTGGTTTAAAAAACAAATTGGATATGCCTACCCAATTCCCATCTCCATGTCTGCTGGCCAAGACATCCACATGCATGAGACATCCTGCTCCCACAAGTTAAATGTTCTGGGCAAGAGGGCTATGGGGGCACAGAAAGGGAGCAAATAACCCACCAGAGTGTCTGGCAGATCTCAGAAGAGACATTTGAGCTGTTTACCGACACATGTGCAAGAGGGAAGAAATGAAATTTTGTTCATGGCTAGAAAGTG
This sequence comes from Ctenomys sociabilis, assembly GCA_004027165.1. Classification (NCBI taxonomy): domain Eukaryota; kingdom Metazoa; phylum Chordata; class Mammalia; order Rodentia; family Ctenomyidae; genus Ctenomys; species Ctenomys sociabilis. The sequence goes on along the minus strand of PVKA01021578.1, from coordinate 35,277 downwards.
ACAAGTGCCAAGCACATAGGGGCATAAAGATACACTGGAGAGCTGCAGAAAAATTGTCTAGCTATAGAGCTTTTCTTTAAGTTGGCCTCTCTCCTTTCTTCAGAGAGGTGACATGGCAGTGACCCAGCTGGTTGTGCTTACCAGGCTGATCAGCACAAAGCCAGCCTGAAAGCCCCGCCTGCGGGAGGGGCGAACAGCGGAAGGGCTCCAGTACTGTGTGGAGAGCTTGAGCTTCCTCTCAGGCCCCTGCATTGTGGAGTCAGAGGCAGCTCCTCCACGTCTTCTCCCACAGGTATTGCTACACACTGTGCAGGGGAAAGTAAATAAAACCATTCCACCAGCCCTCTAGGAAGTCACCACTGCAAGAGGATGTCCTGAAAATCTTGGTTACAGCTTTGAAGTTCTTGTACCTTTTGGGTTGTATGTTATAATTTCCTTCTATCTATAAAATAACATTTGCACTCACTTCTGATTGAGTAAAACAAGGAACCTGTGCACTGGGGGTTACTCCTACTGTCTGTGCACCACCAGATCCCCTGTAGTGTCCATGCTGAGAGATACCACAGGGCTCAGGACAGGAACACTCAGACCTGAGCACCAGGAAGAGGCAATGGGAGGCTTGGAGTGAAGGAAGACCAAGCAAGAGGTGACATCAGCTCAGAAGGACATTAGCTCAAAAGTGATAGCAATGAAGGGAGGACATATGCAAGGAAGGCTGAGAAATGGACTCATCCAGGCTTGCTAATGGTCAGTCACTGAGTAGAGGAAGTAGACAACCAAAAGGACTCTAAGTTTGTTCCACATTGCTTACTGTAGTCAATGAGCTATGTTGAAAATGAACCCTTCCCTCAGTGGAACTTCTAACAATCACGTTATTAAGCTTGGTGTGACTATGGGTTAGGAATCTAGAAAAGCAGAGCAGTCAGAACATGCGCTTACTCTATGTTTAGTCCTCCCCTAGGAAAATATGGCAGCTGGAGTGATTCAAAGACTAGGGCATGAATCACCCAGAGGGTCCTGTGTTCCTGAGTGTGGTGATTGGTGCCAGCTGTCTAGGTGGACCTCAGCTGAGATCTGTAGAGGAGTGACATGGCCTGGGCTGGTGTACACTTTGAGAACAAGCATTTGAAGTAGTGATGTGTGTGGTGTTTGCACCTAGGCTCACTTCTGCTATGGCTATGTCTAGATCTGTCTCCGCCTGCACAGCCTTATGTGCTCATAGGTAGGCCTTTCAAGCTGGCTGGATCCAGGGTGGGTGATGCCGGGATTAAGGGTATGTGGTACTAAACATAGCTGTGGGTGTAGATCATGCAAAGATGCATGCTGCGCAGGGATGGCACCACCCAGAAGGCTGTAGCCTAGATGGGCTAAAAGGGAAAGGGAGGCTTGCTTGCTGCTGACCGCTGCCTTTTGTCTACCTTGTCATGAGCAGCTCCAGCTCTGGATGACACTCTGCCACACCACAAGGCCTTAGTGACAACTGAATACAGACTGAAATTTCCACAGTGTGAGCTAAACTAACACTCTCCCTCTTTAACCTTGGATGCCAGGTATTTCATCCCAGCAATACCCTTTCTAATGTCTTATCGAGTATGATTACAGTCTCTTTAAAATAAATTTTCAAAAAAGTAAAAAGGACAAGAAAAATTTAAGGCTTATTGAAGGCAAGTGTTAATGTTCAATTATTTGTCTAATCTTGCATACCTATATCTGTTAATCTAAGCAACAGATTTGATGATGAAAGTGTGTAATATAACAACCATTGTTAATTGGCTATTCTTGTTTTGAAAACCTAAACCATATGTATTGTTGTATGTTTCTCTGCTTCTGTCATTGTTTTTGTTATATGTTTATGCTTTTGCTTCTGTTTATACTTTTAAAAATTGAATAAAATCACATTTTTTAAAAAAGAAAGTAACCAAGACTTTCATGGTTCTCTGTTGGCCAAATTCGTCACGAAGGTGAGCCCAGGTTTGACAAACACCACGACTGTCAAAGAAAGGGAGATTCTGTCATGACCATTCTTAGAAAAGGCAATCCGACACATTGCCTTTTAAAGAAGTTTGGTCAGTTCCCACAGTTAGAAAAGCCCGTCTTGCAACTGCAAACAGCCAAAACAGTTCCTGCTGCTTTAACTTTCCCTTCTCCACAGCATCTAGCATCCTACTTGATTTCAGAAGGATTTAGTTAACAATTTGTGGGATGGGTAGACAAACAAACGAATGAATAAACAAGTGAGAAATGCGTTGCCAGCACATCTCCACAGCCTCAGACACAGACATCTGCCTGGGGAAGCTGGAGGCCCTTGAAGGAAGGCACCACTTACGGGAAGTCGGTTTTATTGCTCTCACATCCCTCTTGTATGTTCTCAGCTAATCCGGCAATCTATTATTTATGTGTAGCCTAATTAAGGTTGTGAGTGGCTTGATCCTTGTTTACTTAAGTCTATCCCGGAAGATTGCCAAGATTAAATAAAATTACCTCCAGGCATGCCAGGCTCACAGGGGCTGGGCTGAGGGAGAAGCGTAGAGTGGCTCGGAAGCTGCCCCTGATCTTCTGGAAAATTCTGTACTTCAGAAAGCTCCATCTCTCCATCCAATGTGTGCACACCTCTCCTGCCCTCACCTCACCCTTCACCCCAGCCCGATGGACCGCACGCACGCATAGTCGTCCATGGCGTGCCCACGTGTGCGTGGCACCGCTGCTGTGTGAGCGCATCTCGCACAGTGCCACTGCACCTGTAGCTGTGGCTGCCAATTCCAGTTCGCTTAATAAGGATTCAGATAATCTAGACCAAACAAAACTCAGCGAAGTCTGAAACAAACTAATCGAAAGCGATTAGCTTTTCTCAGCCTCTGAATCCACCCTATCCTTGTAAAACCAAAGACCAATTCTCATTTGGATGCTGGCCTTGTACATTTAATGAAGAGAAAAAGCGAACTGGCCCAAGTGGCAGGCATAGGTTGGTATTTTTGAATGATAAATAGCAAATTAGAAAACCTTTCAAAGGGCCATTTATATTTTTTACCTCGACTCTTGAGCCTGTTTTTCTTTTGAATAATTAACCCATTCATATCTATCATATATTCAGAATTAAGGATGTTCTTCTTGAATGGTTTGCCCACACCCACACCCCAGAGACTGTAAGAGACCGCAGGGTCTTGGACAAAAAACTGACCCCTCACTACCATTCCACATCTTCCAGCTATCGCAAAAAATACACTATTGGCAACTGATTACTAGAGTTGAACACTGGGAAACAATGAAGAATATATCAAAAGAGAGTAAATACAGAGAAAAGAATAAGTGTTCTGAATACTGAGGAGGTAAGACATATTTTGAATGATCCTTTATTCATTTGTTGAACAGCACTTGTTGGAAGCACACTCCTCCAGGAGCCATTCTAGTTTATTTCTTTGGGTTACTAATGTTCAGTAGGTGATATAAACAAACTGACACATTGATAATGCTGAAGAGACTTAAGCATAGGGAGCCAAGAGAGTGCAGCTTTTCAGGCTGTTTTAGGAGTTTGCTGAGGTCTGAGGCTGGGGCTGCTGATTGGGAGGATAGGAGAGAGAATGAGATAAGAGTTACATAAGAGATAGTAGTGGTACATGATTCTAGAGAATAACAGTGCATAAAAGTAGCAGCAGAAGATAAAGTAAACACACACACACACACACACACTCACACAAGAAATAATGACATTACTACCATGAGCATCTGGCACAATAAAAAGCTTTGTATAGATCAATGCATTGAATTCTAACAACAAATCTAGTTCCTCTCTCTAGTTATATACAAAATATAAAACTACGTTACACTGAGATGAAGGAATTTTCCTTAAGTCATGGGTGATTAGGGTAGAATATAAAGTCAGACAGAGCCAGGCCCAGCTCTTACAGCCAGCCTCCGCCCTCTCCCGCCAGCCACATGAAGGAGAGTTCTGTCCTCAGTCCTATAAGCAATTGTATGCATTGAAGAATTTTAAGTAGGAAAGGGACCTGGCCAGGTTTAAGTAGGAAAGGGACACTGGTTGCAGAATGGGAAGGGTTGGAAAGTGGTGTCACTGACTAATTAGGAGGGTTGCCAGATCCTGAAGGGAGGACATAAATGCCTACGTTGGGGGTAGGTGATGAGAAAGAAAGGGCCAAGCTGAAGAGATTTTGGAGATAAAAGCATGTAGAGCATTTGTGATTATTTGAGAGCTAAGGGTAAGTGAAAAAAAATCTAGAATGGTGCCAAGATTTAGCTACCTAGAAAATACTGGAGGCAGGATGGGCCTGGGGGTCAGAACATATAGGGAGAACTGGTGAGAAATGTACCCCTTATGCTTTGGGCCTGTTGAATCCAAAGGACTTTGAAATAGCCAAATGGAGATGAACAGAAGCCATTTGGGTAGTTGAACCTGTAGTTGGGCTAGAGGTTAAGCTGGAGGTTATAGGTGGTAAAACATGAGCTCTGATGGGATTAGAAGAGGATGGAATATACTAGAAGAGTAAAAGCCCTAAATGATTCCTGCCTTTAAATGGTGAGCAGACAAATCACCGGAAGGTTGTCCAAGAAAAAATACCTACAAGGCAGGAGGAAGATGGGGGTTGGGGTCATAAAGGATGAAGAAGCAGGGTTTGAAAAAGGACAGATTAGTGATTTTCACTGATACAGAGAAGCCCATGGACCCCAGATTTAATAATACATCATCCACTGTCCCTCAGTGGCCACTGAAAGAAGAGTTCATTGAGGCTACAGAGCAGAAGGAAGAAGCAGTAACCCAGGTCCCAATGAATGGAATGGGTGAGAGTTGTGAAAACAGGTTAGTAGTCACACTTTCAAGTGACTTGGTTTGTTGGAAAGGAAAAATACAAGGCACATGGGATAAAGGGAGAATTGCTTATGATTGGAGAAGTATGAAGTTCTTCAAAGGATTAAAAGAAGGAAAATGTAGAAAGAAATTGGTGATGATAAAGAAGGAATGACCAGGGGCTTAGTAGCCAAGCTGGTGGAGCTCAATGTGTGCTGGAAAGTGAGTTCGAGCAGGAGGGGCTGGGAGGAGGAACATGACTCCAAATGGAGACAACACGGGGGAGATAATGCTCTGCCTCTTCATTTCTCTAGATTTTAAAGGAAGCAATGAATGAAAACAATATCTTAGGTAGTAAAGACTGAAAGGAAGGTTTATGAAGGAATGGAATAAGAGAAGGAAAGGGCAAGGGAGCTGCCTGTTCACACAGTAATCAGCCATCTGTGTTCAGAGCTAAGAGTGCCACTTAGTTATGAGACTGCACCCTTGGACGTGTCAACAACTCAGGCATTGAAGCTGGGAAGGCTGCCAGCACAGCGGAGGTGAGAGAGATGCATCGACAAGCAGGTCACAGGTGACTCGATCAGTGCTGCATCTGTGTATTAAGGAAGCCATTGCATGTGAAGGACCTGGTAAGGTGACTGGAGCGTGGTCAGCCCTCAGGAAGTGTCTGCTACTGTTAGTGGCAATCAGCCTGTGATCTCCAAGGTCGCTTCCTACCAGACATTGGGAAATCTCGCATTTTTCTATCCTACTAGAGAAGAAAATGGAGACACAACCTAAGATTTTAAGAGAACAGTTTAAGATTAAAACCAAAACATTTTCCAGCAGAAAGGGCTATAAAATGCCCACAGAAGCTATTAAAGAAGTTGATGAAATCCTGTATGAAATCAGGATCCACAGCAGTCCTATATGGCCAGAATAGATGGGAAGCAACTCTTTCTTGAAGCAAGGAATAATCTCCAACCACCAGTGTGGGTCATACTTTCTCTGAGTAGAAAAATCAGTACTGTTTCAGGGCATTAAATCCTGTCTGCTAAGAATGACTGCTCACTGCTGGGGTGAGGGTAGATCCAGGCAGGAGCTCAACTCGTGTGATACCTGCCCAGGGGTGAGGGTAGATCCAGGCAGGAGCTCAACTCGTGTGATACCTGCCCAGGGGCACGTTGGGCTGGCCTGAGCTAACCCTAACCTCTCCCTCTGACTATGAGAAACAAAAGTCTCCAGGAAGCAGATACCTTGGCCAGCTGTTTAGTGGCCTAAAATGGGCCAGGTTTTCTGACTTCCAGCCCGACATGCTGGCCGGCCCTCCAAGTGGCCATTTCCAAGGCACTCACACACAATGCGGACATCACAAAGGGAAGCCTAAGAGAAGACCTGTAGAGAAGACCAAGAGGCAGTGGATTCATGAACAGAGACACTGTTTTTGCATCTGGGAAATTATCATTTAGCATAAATAAACCAAAGCATATAACCTAGAGTGATCCTGGGCAAAACCAAAGTGCTAAGGGAGCTGGTTCCTGCTGTGAAATTCCGTGTACAGTTTAAGCCCATTTGAAGCATGTAAAAGCCTAAGGGCCTGTGCACTGGTATCACAAGCTTCGAGGAGAAGGCGATTTTAGTTGGAACAACATTGTTTGGCACCTATTGCTTATCCAGCACCCAGGGTGGTAGGCCCAATTATAAAATTAACATTGCTCATATCTGCTCTGTCAAATAGAAAGTAACTACTCTATAAAGGGGCTAGGCATCCAAAATTAAACAGGGGAGGGAAAGCCCACTAATTACTCTCATTTTTTTATTTCTGCCCAGCTGCATGGTGCCAGTCTCAGAATCTCCCAAGCAGATGGAAGAAAGGTAGGGGTAGAATAGAGATAGGGAAATCGCTTCGCTTCATCAAACACCTCCTCCTGCTCCCATATTTTCTCTCTCCTTCTCCTTTTGCCTCATCCTACCCCAATCCCTTCTCTTCAGGCTCCCCAGCAAGACTTATTCTGCCTGTCAATGTTTCTAGTCTTTCTACCACAACCTCTGCCTACACATAGGCTCTGCTTAGTGAGATTAGAAGGGCACCAGAGTCAGAGAGGTCTGAGTCTGATTCATTCCTCTGCTTAGCACCAGCTATATGACCTTGGGCAGTTGCCTTATCTCCTTAGGTCATACTTTGTTCTTCTGAAAGTAGGAATTAATACTATAACATTCACCTTTTATTGTCATGCTGAATGATGAATAATATGACCACTATTAAAAACTTTAGCATGCCATGTCTTACCTAGAGTATGCATTAATTCTAAGCATCAACTAGATCAGCCCAGCCTCTCTGAGATTCATCCTAGCCAGAACCCATAATCCTATTTGTAGAAGGATCCTAGTCTCTCCAAAAGCCTTTGGCAGAGGTATTGCCTCTGCATTAATTCAGATTGGGGCTCATTTTCTTGTCTAAAGATAATTAACTATGTGAAAATGAGCACTGGGCTCCACCCTGATTACATCACTTCCTCTAGGTACTCGTGCTGTGAGTCTTTGGATACAGCTGGATTTGCTGAAATGTAAGGAAGTGGACAGAGTTTGCATCATACAAAACCAACAGTCTCTCTTGATTAGTACATCACTCCCTACTTTTAAATGCCCTCATATAAATGACAGAATCCCCTCCCTCCTGCCTCTGTATTCTTCTGGACACCCAACCCCAAATTCCTGTTCACATCATCTGCAAAGCAGGTTGGTTATTCCCTTACTTTCTTGGGTTCTTCCTATTCCAGGCTGAAAGCTTTGTCTTCCACATTCAAAATGCTCCCTCCAAGTATTTTTTTTTCCTGTTTTTTATTTTTATTTATTTATTTATTTTCAATTTATTTATTTTTTTATTTTATTGAAGTACAAATATGAATCAGATGGTTTTAAGACACCTTAACAAGACAGATTTGTTGCAAACTGTTTTCATACTGTTTTGGTATCGTACAAGGTGCATACATGATAGTATACTTACAGACATTATTATAGCAGATGTCTCTTATCAGTAAATTAAGAGTGTAGCTGTTTACTTAACTTATTTTTTATACCTGAATTATATCAAAAATTCAATAATTTTTTCCTAGTGGATGACCATAGTACTATTGTTGTGGAATGCTGGACTGTGTTGGATTGTGCTGTCAAGTTCAAGCACCTAAGTTAGTTGAATGACAACGGAGTGCCCACCTTTGACAGGTGTAGACAAAGGAAGGGGTATAGAAAGAAAAAGTCATGATGTGTGTGTATAGACAGTATAGTTGGGATAGATAACACTGTGCTTCTACATAATCCTATGAGAGGCAAGATTTGCACTAATGGTTGTTGGACAGGATATTATGTCCAAGTATTTTCCTAAATGAAGTCTCCCTAGGAAGAATCTGGTGCTATCTGCCAATGAAATAATCTTCAATCAATAGATACCAGTGCCCTCTTTTGTCCTTTGTATTGAAAAATATCTCTTCTCAGACTACCTTCCTTGCAAGTTCTCTTTCCCCACCTCCAGTGAGCTTCTTGAAAGAAGAAGGTACCCCCTTCTCCTGCTTTCCTCCTCCTTCACATTCCAGGAAGCTGTGCCAACCAATAAGTTGAGGCTGCCCTCTGGAAAGTCAGAGTTAGCTTGCCCAAGCCAATAACCTTATCCCTACTTGCATAATTCATTCTGTTAACGATTAACTCCTTCCAAGAGCATGCCCTTTTACTGGTTTACTCAATGCTATCATTCTTGCTTCTCCAGTCATCTCTGATAATCCCTTCTCAGTCCCCTCTCAGATATCCCTCCTCCATCCACCATGACCATTTCACATAGACCTACTCTGCCTGCTTGGTATTGTTTCCCCAGCCTGCTCATCAATTCTGACAAGTCCACCTTTCAGGGGATTAAGGAGACCTCTTTGCTACCATTTAGTTGTAATTCTCCCCATAGCTCACACTCCCATTTTTTAAATATCTTCTGGAACTCTCTGGCTGAATAAGAAGTAGGTAATACCACACCTGGCCAGAATGATGCTCACCTCTCCCCACTACTTCCAGGGCCAAGGCCACTCCTTTGGCGTGGTCTTATTCTACTAAGGAGGAGTCACCAGCCCTCCGACTTCCGTTTGCATGCATTCATTCAATAAGTAAGTATCTATGGGGTCATTTTTCCTAAGGGACTTCATCCATTCCCATGGCTTTATTTTCTTTGGGTGGGTGGGGTGCATAAATGAATACATTTTATTTTCAGTCATTTAACTTGAAATACCTAATATAAAGCAAGTATTTCTCAGTACATTCTTTTTTTCTGTATTTTAGGAAAGAGTCTGCAGGATGTTCAGAATCTCACTACTAGATTGGACTTGTAGTGATCCATCTGTTTATAGCTTCCCAAGAGCTAGGATTACAGGTCTGCGCCACCATGGCTAGTCTCAATCACCTTCCTAACACACCCAGGGATGGGTCCGGGACAGTAGGCCAGGGGATCTTCTCAGTACATTCTGCTTAGTAATCATATAGATAAAATTAAGAGAACGATTTTTCATGGTAAAAAGCAGCATCATTTCTCTATCTCATTTTATAGCAAAATAAACCAGCAACAAAGTAAAGAGGCACAAAATGGGAAAAAAAATTACCAGCTATTCTTCAGAAAAAGGACTAATATCTAGAATATAGAGAAAACTCAAACTGATCCCCAAATACATTTATTTATTTATTTATTGCATTTTATTTAGGGAAGGGTCTATAGGGTATTCAGGGTCTCACTACTAGATTGGCATCATAGTGATCCATCTGTTTACAGCCTCCCAGGAGCTGAGATTACAGGCACGCGCCACCACCCCCAGTCTCAAATGAAGTCTCAATGTGCCCCAGGGGCGGGGCTGGCAAGGCAGGCCCCAGGATCAAACGCCTGGCCCCTCTGCCTGCATGCAGGTGCTTTAATCTGCTGAGCTATTTGGCTGGCCCTCATGATTCTCCCAAATTTAAAGACCCAATCAAAAAGGGGCATTTGAAATGAATCAACATTTCTCAGATGAAGAAGTACAAACATCAAATAGATATATGAAAACAATGTTTAACATCATTAGTCATTCAAAAATTACAAGATAAAACAATACTGAGATTCCATCTCAATCCAGAAAGAAGGCTCAGTGACAAATGCTGATGAAGATATGGGAGGAGAAGGAACCTTTTTCCATAACTAACTGGTAGAAGTATAAACTAGTACAACCACTATAGAGATCAGTATGGATATTCTTCAAAAGACTAAAAGCTCCATTTCTAGCCAGCTGTTCACTTTCTAAGTACCTTTCCCAAAGGGTTAAGTATCATACTACAGCGATATATGCATAGCCATGTTGATACCAGAAGAATTTGTAATAGTTAAATCTTGGAAAAACCCCAGAAGTTCATCAAAAGATGAATAGATAAAGAAAATGTGATAACTAATATACAGTGGAGTATTACTTCCATGAAGAACAATAAATTCGAGTTGTTTTTAGGTAAATGGATGCGCCTCAAGACCATAATCTTAAGTGAAATAAATCAGACACACTAAATAGTGCCTTGTTCATCTTTTTAAGAAGCCCAAAGGATAAGTAAGGAACTTAATGGACAACTTGTTCAAATGTAAAAAGGAATAGAGAGAGGGAAGGAAAAAATGGACAAAAAAGAAAATTGAAGGAAAAAAGATGCAAACTATCTTTTATAAATGAGGAGGGGAAGAAGGCTTGAAGAGAAAGAAGGGGACTGGAGAAAAAAGATTTAAAATGTGTCATGTACAAGTTCCTTATGATGAATGGGATGATTATATATGACAAATACGTACTAATTTTGAAAAATGAAAAAAATAACAGGAGAAGAAAAACCACTTGCAGACTGGTATCAGATTTTACTTTTAAAATTTAGTCAAGGGCTCATAAATCTAATCTGAGAAGCACTTAAAAGTCTGTAACTTCTATAAACACCAAAAGTTTCATTCAGATACAATTATAGTGATGAAGTCCATTTTTTCCGTGCTTATAATTTGGGCTTCTAGCTCTATGAAAACTTAAATTTACTATGTTAAGAGGCTATAGTCCAGGTTTAGTTTTCTATTTATGTATCTTATTTCTATTAATTTTTTTGAGAAACAAAGAGCAATCAGTTTCAAAACTTATTAGTATGACAGTTTCAATAATTAGTACATTGCATATTGTTGTCTTCATAATGTTTATTCATAGTACAAGGCACAGACATGATATCCTGTCCAAACACTATTAAAACAAATCTTTCTTCTCATTGAATTAAGAGAAAGTAGCTGTATATCTATGCTAACTATTTTGTTTATACTGATGCAAAATGGTCCTTCATTTGTATCTCCTTTTTTTGTTTAGTTTTGTCTAATGGGTATTCCGTTGTCTTTTAAATATTGTAGGTGTGTGAATTCAGCAAAACAATCCAATATAGTCTAGTAGTCCATAATAATAATGGGTTATCCGTAGGACTGGCAATGTCAGAAGTTGTTAACTTGAGCCTGTTACAGCTCAGCATATTAATATGGCTTTACTTCTTATAACTCATTTTTATACTTTTCTGCTGGATGGTTAAGGCCAAGATAAAGCAAGAACTATATAACAAGGAATGTAACTTTTGTATCTGACAAGATCAGTTGAATCCCCTTAGGATTTATCCTGAAAGCCTGTTACAGCAGTTTGTAGATCCTTTGTCAGTGTCAGCCATGTGGATGAATCATGGCCATTGCTTGACCAGTTTGCTCTCTGTGAACGCCTGAGAGAATGTTCTCTCCATGTGACTCTCCTTAGGCACACTCTACATCCTTGATCACTTTCCTCTGTGGCTCCATAATCTCCTTGATCAGTAAATTTTGGACACTACTGAGTTACAGGAAGTGTAACACTTTAAATGAAGACAATATTTGGAATCCAAAAGTAACTACCGTCTCCAAGATAGAATTGACAAGTTAGGCCAGCTCCTTCAGCATAAACTGCTTTATATCCATGGCAACAGCCCACCTTCAAGTCTTGGTGCTATAGACTCTCCCTCCAACATGAAATAATGTTAAATATGTAATCTTCTGCTCCCCAGTAAGAGGGAATGAAGTTTTTACATATGAAGTGTTATAGTCAGTTTATTAAGTTCAGTGATGAAGTTGTCAGAAGAATATATTTTTTCTTATTAAAAAAAAAAAAATGAAGCCTTTTCAGCACAGCCACAGATGCTGTGACTGCCAAGCGTCTCTGGAAATGGAGGCACCCGTCACTCTGTGGAATCACTTCCTGCACCTGCAGGATTGAAGTCTGGATCATCTTCAACATCTTCCAACTTTAAATCATCCATTTCCTGGAACAAAGACTCATCAACTTCCACGTTGTTTCCAGCATCCTCCAAGAACTGGATATCAAATGTGTCAAGATTATGATCTGTCTCAAATAGTTGCTTGCCACTTAGTTTATTTTTTCCTGCTTGTTCTTCTTTCATCTGTATATTTTTAATTTCCAAGAGTTCTGCTCAAACCTGGCTTTTCCAACTTAAGAAATTCTCAATTGTACCAGAGGTGCTGTGGAATAATTGCTTCTCTGCTCCTTCTGCTTCTTTTTCTTTTAGTTTCTTTTTTTCCTCTCTTCTTGTTTTTATCTGATCTCCTATTTCATTTAATTTTTCTTGCACTGTTGTCACTAGAGTAAAGATCATGACCATACCAAGATTTTCCTCAGCCTGTGATGCTAATAATTTTTAAATATCTGTGACACCATTATCTTCTAGATTTTCCAGAGGGAATATTTCATACAGAGAAGCTTCATCTGGGAATTTTTCACAGATATATTTGAGGGTAGTCTGGACAACTTCATCATTTTCTCCAGCATCAGATGTCACAGTAATGGTGAGGCTGGGTGGATTTTCTGATAATACTGTGAGGGAGTCAGGGTAGATGGACTCTAAGGCCTCCAGCTCATTTCACTACTCCTCACCGTAGTCTGTCATAGCAGCCCCATCTGCTGCCCACAGATCATGCTGACATTCTGGCAGCATGCTACCACCGGGTCCCAAGGCCTGTGGCCAGGACCAGCCCACCGAGCCACAGCCCTGAGCCACTGTTCCCATGGCTTTAAATAATACCCATATGCTAAGGGCTCCAAAATCTTTACCTTAGCCCTATGCTCTCCTCTCAGCTAGACTTGTCTATGTTGCTGCCTTCTCAACAGCTTCTCCTCTTACTTAGCTCTTAGGCACTTCAACCATAGGATATGCAGCAGAGAATTCCTGCCTCCTCCTACCGTATGACTGCTTCTTTCCCAGTCAACTCCATGTTAGCAAGCATCTCCTCCAAGCACGCATTTGCTAAAGCTAGAAACATGGGAATCATGATTTCGCCCTCATCTGTCCATGTAGTTCTGCCTGGTAGCAATTCTGAGCCCCAAACATTTCCAGAACACATGCTTTTCCCCTCTTCTCACTGATGTCCCCGTGATCTGGGCTGTCTTCCTGTTCTCTGAGAATGCCTATGCTCACTTGCTCCGCTCCAACATACCCAATGCTACCCAAGGAAACTTCAAAACAGGAACAGGTTCATGGTATTTTCCCAGTTAACACCCATTAGGGTCTCTCACATTCCTGAAAGTGCTTATTGTCTTTCAAAAGTCCCTTCATTTATTCTATTCTGCATCAGGTAGACCTGCACTAACCAAGTTTCTTTCAGGTTCTCCAATTACTTCCTTTTTCTTGCTGGGATAGTTTTTCTGAGACCAACTTCTTCTTCAATACTAAGCCTGAACTTAAAATTTGTCTTCACGAACAAGCTTTCCCTGACACTCCTAAGTTTATACTTATGAATCTACCATTGCCTTTTGTCATTTAAATGTGGAAGTTTCTTTTATAGCATTTAATTCTTCTTGATTTTTTATTTTTATTTTGCTTTTGTTTTCTTGCTTGTGTTTTGCTTGTATTGCATGAAGACAGGAATCACTTGTCCCTGTCTATTTTATTCACCACAGGTAGTCCAGCGCTGACAACTATTATCTGGCACATAGTAATTGCTCAGTAAATATTTGTTGAATGAATAAGTGAGGGAAGGAAGAGTTGGGAAAATAAATAAGCCTATAAGACATATGAAGTTTTGAATAATAAATAATCCCTGCCCTCAAAGGATGCCCCACTCCATAGCAAATAAACATAATTTTAATGGAGCTATTGCTTCTACCAGAGGCAGGTCAAAATAGCATAGAAATCCAGAGGTAAACATGTCGAATCCTGTAGAGCAGTGTGGGAATCTGTGGAAGACTTGACAGAGAGCTGACAGGGTGGACAATACACAAGATAAGAATTGGATAGAAGGGCTGGCAAGATACCTCAGCAGACTAAGCACCTATTTAGGCAAGCACAGGGACCAGGATTCAGTCCCCAACACCATGACACACACCTGTAATCCCAGTTTGGGGGAGGCTGAGAACAAGAGGATCACTATGAGTCTGAGCTGTGAGCTGCATAGTGAGACCCTGTAGTACCAAATACATAAAACAATGGGTAGATTTTTTAATTATTTTTGGCTGATTGAATTGAAATGGAAATTTATCTTTGCATTTCAGCTTGAAGTCCACTCAGGTAATCACTTGATACTGGAGGTAAGAGCTGGATATGTTGAATATTAATATAATATATAGTCTCAGTTTTTGTAAAAAAAAAAAAAGTTAATGTATGTAAAATACATTTCATTTGCCTTACTACCTAAAATGAGTATTTGTGTCCTACCCCAATCTGTTGCTTTTATAAATGGACAGCCACAGTACACATTAGTGTAATTAGTGTACATTATTGAATGAGAAGAAAGACAGATCAAGGATCACATCACATTGCCACATCTCTCCTAGTATATATGACAGCTAGTCATCTCTGCTATATTATGCTGAGTAACAGATGATCCCAAACTCTTTTTTCTTTGTATTTTAAGGAAGGGTCTACAGGGTGTTCAGGGTCTCACTACTAGATTCAAGTTGTAGTGATTCACCTGTTTGCAGCCTTCCAAGAGCTGAAATTATTGGAACGTACCACCACGCCCAGTGTCAATTGCTGTTTCAGTGCTCTCCAGGGGTGGGGCCAGCTTGGCAGGCATGGGGATTGAACCCCTGGCCCCTGTGCCTGCTTGCAGGCAATGTAATCTGCTGAGCTATTTGGCCAGTCCTCCAAAATCTCAATGGCTTCTACATCAGGAGTTTATTTCACACATTGCATGAGTGTTATGCTCGTCATTCCTTGATCTCCACTGAAGAAGCAGCTGCCACCAGGGATGCATTGGTCTTCAGACCAAGGAGGAGAAAGAGATCTCACAAGCAAGGGAAGGCTCTTAAAGTTTACTCTTGGTAGTAACTGAGGTCATTACCAGTTCATTGGCCAAAGTCCATCCTGTGCCTAAGACCAGCATCACTAAACCGAGGATATAAAATCCCTGAAAATACTTACAAATAAGAATATAGTACACAACAGCACATGTAAATCGATGGATTGTTTGCACTGCTTCATTGTTGTAAGAATACTAATACATGCATATAAATTATCCAAATAAGAATGTTAAGAAATATTTCTATGTAATCCAAGTATGAAATATACTCCTCGAGGAAATGTAACAGCTGATTTTAGTGATGCACAGACAGCAGAAAATATGCTATTAGAGCTCTCATAACCTGTCTGTAGGTTGGTCTTGCAGGTCCAGGATTCAGGATTTTCCACAGGATTTCAGTATATAACATGCATATGAAAAATAGAGTCATTTCCTCTTTTTAAGACCACATTAATATAAAGTTCAATCCATAAATATGTAGTTATCCTTTTCTCCAAAACATATAACTTGAAGATAAAGAGAAGCATTTTATATACTTATATTTTTGTAAGCTGAAAAATATATTATACAGAAGAGTTTGAGTTGGCATAAAAAATTTAAAAAGTTTTATATATATGTGACAAGACATAACTAAAAATTAAATTTAAAATTTAAAACCAGAATCTTGTCAACTAGATCATTAGGTACAAATCCAAATAGGTATTTTATAGGGAGGACAGGAGTCATTTAGTTGCAACAAATACTCAACTATAAATCCTTCAGTAACAGAGAATAATCTTATGTATTTTTGAATACCTAGCAGCTATCATAGTGCCTGCTATCCAGTAAGCATTTAATAAATGTTTTATTCTAACATCTTCCTGAAGAGCTATTTATATCAACCTTTAAAATTCTCATGCAGTTTGACCCAAAAATTCCAATTTTAGAAATTTGTCCTATGAAAATAATTAACCTATGCATGGGATTTTTAATCACGGTCCTATGTATAGTATCAGGACTTAACACCAAAGATAAATACTCTGCAAAAAGAGTACTAGTCAAGTATGTTATAGTGTATACCGTACAATGAAATAGTAGGAAACTGTAGAAAACCATACTTTCAGATAACAATTATAACAGAAATAAAATATCATATGGGAAAAAATAGGAAGAAAAAGTTGTAGACATAATAAAATGTCACATTAGTAAAGTACACGTACACTATATAGGCCCATACCTGTGCACATACTTTAAGATCTGAATGGGATAGAAAAATATGTATTATGAGGAACAAGTCCACATTTCTTGCAAGTCCCTTCTGGCTTAGAGAGGATGCTAAGACAGGTTTCTTGTTTCCTGAATGGAAAGATGTATATGCAGATGCAGACCAAAGAGAGGCTGCAGCCAGGGATGAGGCCAGGTGTGTGTGGCCGGCTAATGACAGGCAAGGCATGGAGTCAGGTGGCAGTTGATGGGAATTAGAGGAGCAGCATAGAACCCAGATGTCTAGTATGGATATATTTTTTAATAAAATCTCATTGTACATGGTGTGCTGTTTCCCACTCTTTTGCCTAATGTGCAAATTTCCAACAAAATCTTCATTGTTCTCATTACTTTGTGAGGGCTGGCTTGCTGTGAGAGGTGGTGACCAGTTGGGGACACTTGCTCAGGGGCAAGAAGCGTGACTACCTGTGGGGCTCAGCCAGCCCTGGGATCTCACAGTGAAAGCAAATGCACCAAAATCATAGACAGTTTTGGATATAGAGAAAGCATCATGATTTTCATTTCATTTTTTGTACCTTGATGGCTTTTCAAAATTTCTGCAATGAATATGCATTGCTATTATAATCACAAAAAATGTTGTTTTTTAAAGATAAATTGATGTAGAGTGAATAAATACGTGAATAAATCAATGAATGAATGAATTAACTAATTAGTGAAATGACTGACCTGGGCAAATGCAGTGCAAACAGGATTCTAATTGACAAATTTGCTTGTTCTTATTTCCTGCTGTGGACATTAGTCAGCCTCTATCTTTAGATGAGACATATCTCGAAAAGAGAAAAAGAAATACACTCTTCAGAAGGAAGCAATATATTCATGCTTTCTACAACATTTGCAAAATGCACCCAACCCCCACTACTCAACCTGGGTCACGCTTCCCAGGCCTCTTATTTTTCTGCAGGTTCGTGGTCAACTCCCCCCCAGAATTTACTAGCACAGAATTGTATAAAAATCAGAGAAAATAGGCAATGGATAGAAGAGGCAGCATACACAAAGAAGCCTACTGCCAGCCTGCTTTGGAATTTTGTGGCTCTGTGTTTCTAGGTAGCCCATTAACATCACTTGTATGTGTGGGCACATGTGTGCATGTGTGTGCATGTGTATATTGTGTGCACATGTGTGTGAATGTATGTATGTGTATGCATGTGCATATGTGTATATGTACCTGCATTGCATGTGTGTGCATGTGTGTGCACATATGCATGTGTGCACATGTGCATATGTGTCTGTGTGTACATGTTCATGTGTATATGCATGTGCACATGTGTGTACATGTGCTTGTCTGTGTGTGTGTGTGTGTGTGTGATGCACACAGAAGCATGAAAGTAAGACTACAAATAGAAAAACTAAACACACATCCAAATGCATTAAGGCAAAACCAGTGCCAAATCACATGCCAAACAAATTCTGATTTGTTCTCTTCTCACACAGAAATGTGAAGGCAGGCCTGGAAATCGAGTGTGCTATGTCGGGTGGATCTACAGAAACCATATTGTTTGCCCATATGGGCTGTGGAGATGGCAGTTCGGTGAGCGGAGACCTTGCCACCTGCCAGGGTGAGAGACGAGCAGCCACTCAGAGTGCTGGAACTCGGGCTGAGGACAGCTCAAGGGCATGGGGAGCTTTCTGCAAAATTTGGGGAGGATGATGACTGAGTAGACTAGAGAGGAGAAGAGTGGAGATGGAGAGAGAGGGGAGGAGAAGCCTGCCTGACAAAGCTGATTTTTTTTTTGTACAGATGCTTCTGGCAGAAGAACAGGGTGGGAGCAGTGCGTTCAGCTACATTAGTCAGGGATAGAGTTTTAATAGGCTGCAGAAGGAAATGATGACGGCAAAGTTAGGAGCAGTGAGTAACTCAATTTGAGAGAGCTGAGCTCTGTGGGAGATGACAGCCCAGGCGCCATGTTCTGGTTTGGCCCTGCGGAGTCAGGGCTGGTACTGAGGTCAAGGCAGACACCAGTGTTGGAAATAAACACAAGCCAGGGGTTCTGGAAGGTGACCCTACAGCTTCCCCTGCTGTGACACTGAGATATCCAGGGCATATCAGCAGTGCCAACCTGTATGGAAATGATTGTGAGCAGCCAGGGACAGAGCTGTCAGTCATTGTTATTGGAGTGCAGGGAGAACACCTAGTCTTGTGGAGCTCTGTTCAAAGATGGAACTTTTTTTTTTTTTTTTTTTTTTTTTTTTTTTTATAAAAGAAGGCTTTTAGTGGCTTCAAGGCTTAAGGAATAAAACCTTCACCCTTTGAATGGAGAAGGTGACACCGTGAAGCACCTGTGGTCAGTGAGGCAGGTAAAGGGATCAACTGGTGACAAGGTTGACAGTGTTCAGGGAACATTTGTGTAAATTGGAAGAAAGCGTCTCTCACTAGATGGAGGACACAGCTTGATGGAGAGCAGGGCCGACAGAGTTGACTCGACCTATTTCCCTGGCTGGGTCGCCCTGTGTAGGCTGCAGCTCTGAGGGATAGCCTCTGATTAAACTCCCTGGCTGGGATTGCTGGCCCTCCAGGACCTGCCCCAGTCTGATGGAGCAGCCTTGTGTGTCCTGTGGCCTGAAACCCATGCTCCCATGGAACCCTTCCTCAGGCTTCAGGGCCTCTCCTCTATGCTTTTGTTTCTAGCCTGCATCTTGGCCTAATGTTAACCTGTGCCTTTTTATCACCCTGCCCAAATTCTTCCTCCCCAAGAATTCCCCACTTGTTGACTCTAAGTCAAAGTGACTGTACCTTCTTAGAGTTTGTGCAGCATTTCATCTCTGTACCTCTGATGCTGTCGTTCTTGGGTCATCATTTACCTTTTACCCTTTATCTTAGTTTTCATATACATTTCTTATGTGCTCTGTGGACTGCCAGCCCCCAGAGGACAAGATCTGGTTTTTATTCATATTATATACCTTGCAGCAGTAAAATGTGGCATCCATCTGATAGACCTATTTAGTGGGCAAACCTGTGGGAAGAATGTGGAAAGAAAGAAGACAAACAAAGTTTAGACCCCAGATCTTAGCTATTTATTTCAATAATCACTACTAGACATTTATTTCTTATGTGTTGGGCACTGTTGCAAATGCTTCACACGTAGGTAGTTATTACCTTTTCTTAATTAGTCTAGGTAGGGTTTGTTCTTATTTCTAAGTATGGAACCAATAATCCCTGAGTGTTACGCCCAAGAACACCAAGGAAACTAAGTCAATTGGTCCAGGCATCCATTGTGGTTGTACAGTGTGTTTTCTAAGGTTGGTAAGCTTTGGATTCATTCATTCATTCATTCATTCACTCACTCATTCATTTATTGTCTTTTTCAGATAGGTTCTCTCTATGTAGTTCAGGGTGGCCTTGAGCTCACTTTGTAGCCCAGGTGGGTCTCAAACTTGAAATGATCCTCCTGCCTCAACATCCCTAGGGCTGGGGCCATAGGCATACATCATCACATTTGGCTTGGGCCTTAGACTTAATCATCCTAGTTCTTATATTCTTCTACATCAGTGAAAGGGGGGTAGTGACACTTATCTATCACACACACTTGTATAGCAATTATATATTACTCATGTGGACTCATGAGACATAATAAATCTTCAATGAAAAGAAATAATTGTTAACATACATCCTAGGCTGTTGAGCTTAACCTCACTTAATAATAATAAGCTTCTCTTCTGGACAGTTAACCACCTAAGTTTGCAGACCAAAAATTAGAGAAAAAGGAGGGCTGCAAGTACAACCAATATTTTGGCCCTAGCCTTTCAAGATCAATTAAGACTCAGGATATAGGAAAGCCTGTACTGTAACATCATGCAACTCAGTTGTGTCCCAAATTTTCTGATCAAGATGATGATGGAGCCAAAGAGGAAAGTGATTGATGATAGAGTGTGCCTAAGGAGAGTCACTTGGAGAGAAAACATTCTCTCAGGCTTTCACAGAAAGCAAATTGGTCAAGCAATGACCATGACTCATCCACGTGGCTAACACAGACAAAGGATCTACAAACTGCGGTACAGGGTCTTAGGATAAATCCTGACAGGATTTGACAAGCAATAATTCTTGTTACATAGGTCTTTCATTATCTTGGTCTTGGCTATCCAGCAGAAAAGAATTAAACCAAAGGATGAGAAGTAAAATCATATTATTATGCTGAGCTGTAAAAGGCTCAAGTCAATAACTTCTGACACTGCCAGACATACAGAAAACCCAATACAATTAGGGACTACTTGACTATTTTGGAATATTTTGTTGAATTCACACACCAGTGATATTTCATTGACAAAACTAAACAAAAAAGAGGATACAAATGAATGACCATTTTGTATCTGTATATTCAAAACAGTTAAGATAGATATACAGCTGCATTCTCTTAATTAAATGAATAGAAGGATCTGTTCTAATGGTGTTTGTAAATAGAATACCATGTCTGCATCTTGTACAACAATTGTCCACTAAGGAAACAATATGTAATGTATTAATTATTGAAAGTGTCCTACTAATTTGATTTGAAACCATTTCACTGATATTTTTCTCAATAAAATTATGGGAAAAAAATGAAGCTAAAAAAGGAAATCGTTGTTGATAAATATATGAATGAAAGATATAGAGCAAGTAAAAACGTTGTTATCAAGAATAGTATGTCCAATAGAAATATAATCCATCCTGGATTATATGATCCAAACATGATCCACATTTGGAATCTGAATTGCTCCAGTAGTCACAGGAGTAAAAGAAAACATTAAAACTAATTTTCCTAAGATTTTTTATTTAACCCAAGATCATTTTAGTTGGACATGTAATCATTTTGAATTATGGAAAAGTTATGAATGAAATATTTTGCAAGGCTTCTTTATAACAAGTCTTCAAAGCATGGTTTGTATCTTACACCACTGGTCCATCTCCACTCAGACTAAGCACATCTCAAATATTCAAGAGCTATATGTGGCCAGTAACTACCATAGTAGGCAGGATAAATATGGCAACTCTAAGAAAAAAAAAAAAAAAAAAAAAAAAAAAAAAAAAAACTTATTCAAAAGTCCAGTTGGGAAACCAAACTTCTGCCACATAGTTAAATGAATTTTCTCTTTTCAAGAACTCGTCATTGGAAGGTAGCATCTCAGGGATTATGAGTGACTGCTGAAGCTGGGGTTGTGCTGCTGCTTATACCAGATCACAGGCCAGAAGCCACTGCTGGTGTTTAAGAGTGGATCTCTGAGCTGGACATATTTGAGCTCCATTACGTCTCTGCTTTGCATAGTTCATGTTTCCTGGACTGAGTCCCTTCACACTGCAGAGCCCAGGGTCCTGAGCTGTGAAGGGAAACTATGGCAGGACAGGGAGTACTAAAGCACACTTGCACCAGCACAGGGGCTCAGTGGCACCAATTCCCTTCTCTCTGCACTCAACTTTTGTGTCACTCTAGCTGTCCCTTACTTGGCCTCCATAAGCACCCTCATAAGGCTTTTGCCAGACCAATCACCACTAGGAGAGGCCTCTTGGTTTCCCCGAAGGGATCTGCTGAGGGTCTGTGATTCTAGAACATCCAGGTACCAAGGGAATCTCAAAAAAGTATATCATGAAGATGAGACAACTTCAGTGCCTAAATCCAAGTTGAGACTTTTCATGTCTTTTAGAACCTGGTGTCTCATGGAGTCCTGTTTTCAGGCCCTGTGTCCCCTTCTACTCTTCTGGGACCCCTTGCTCCTGGGCAGTGCGATAGTGCAGCTGGGACCCTGCCATGCACTTGCCTTTGTCAGACACAGATGTGGGACCTGGTTCTGGGACGTGGATTCTGCCTGTGTCCTTGTCTATCAATATCTTTGCTAGTTAGTTGCCTCTTTCGTCTTGTCACTTAATGTTGTCTTGCTCTACCTATAAGACAAATGCATGCTGTATGAGGACCACCCAAGAATAGGAACACAAGGTGAAGACCTCCAGAAAGTACACACACTGGGTTGCTAACCAAGGGGCCAGGGTGAATTTCCCAAACAGAAAGGAAACCCTGTAGCTATGAGGAAAAGTACTAAGTGCAGACTGCTTTGAACCAAAAAGATTGGAGAGAACCTAATTGCATTAGAACCAGCATGAGCAGAAGTCTGAAGGTGTCAAGAGAAACCCAGGAATGATTCAGGAATGCATGCAGCAGCCTAGGAACCAAATCTGCAAAGGGGCTATGTATTCTAGAATCATCCTTTTCACCCACCCTCTGCAGGCTCTTGGATATGGGAGCTCCTGACATCTTTATGTTATTTTCCAGGACTTGGAATTATTCAAATGCTTTCAAATAGCTCTGTCCACTGGTGAAACACCTGCCATTACAACTAGGACTCGCTCCCTCCACTGCCACCTGTTTACTTACCTGGCCTGCTGAGGGAGATGCAGAGCCTGCCATCCAGAATATAGGGCCTGTTCCCAGTGCCTGATTACTTCAAGTCATGGACTCACCAGTCTTGTTCTTAATTATAAGCTATGCTATTTAATCCTGAAATATGACCCTTTTATATTTCAGGGTTATATATGAACCCTGGGTTCTTACCAGGGTGCTTACCGCATCAAAGGAGCTGATTGAACTAGCTGAGAGTTTTTATAAAATAGTGGTAAAAGACACTAGCACCAGAAATTCCAACTTTACCACTTGCACACTCCTAAGCAAGTACTTTAATCACAATATTCTCATCTGTAAAATGGACACAATGTATGCTATGACATATGAAAGGAATAATGTTCATTAAATACCTTTCAGTGTCTAGCACATGGGGAGCAATGAATCCATGGTAGCTGAACTTACATAAATAAGTGCCTGTCTCTAGTGGCTCTCCATGGATGGAGCACCAATGGTGGATGTGCGCCCTGTGCGAGGTTACCTTCATCATCTCCTTTCATCTTCACACTGTCCACATGATCTTGTCTCTCCAACCATACTCATCTGCACACAGTTCCAGAGCCACCCTCTGGGGCTCTACCAGATCACCATCTCTCCTCAGGATATTCCCTGTCATCTTCATGTGGCAGCCTCATCCTCCAAGGCTGTCTCTGCCCTTCCACTTTAAAGATGTGCTCCCATTCTGCAGAACCAAAGAGTACCTTTCAGTCACATCTCTGTTGTCTTGGGCCATAACCACTGACAAAATTCCTCACAAGGGAAGTCCTGTCACAGTACCTATGGGCCAGATACAGAAAGAGCGACTGTTAGTAGTAAAAACAAATATGAAATGACTGCCCATTCTGGTTCCAGGGACTATGCCATGCCTTTACCCACACTGTCTCATTTAATCCTCAATAACCTATAAGGTAGACACCGCTCTTAGCTCTATCTTACAAAGGGAGAATTCAAAACTCATATGTGTTAAATAACTCATCCCAATACAACCAACCAAGAATGGAAGGGATGAGATTCCAACTCCGAATGATGTAACTCAAAGGCTGAACACCTAGTCATACCACTCAGGGAGCAATGAATGAATCAAATGGATATTGCTCATCAAGTTCCAAACTGTAGAGAGGAAGAGAACAGAAAATGCACTCTTCAAGCAATAGGATTTGCTCTTATAACTGCATATTTGTAATTTATGATACACATTATCTTAACTGTAAAAATTTTTTAAAAACAGTCAACCCACGGTATCCCACCATCTAGCCTTGTGGTCAGCACCAAGGTCAGTCCCCTCCGCCTCATCCTTCTTCCTCTTCTTTTGGAGAGATGCTTATTATGGGGTCACTGTAGAAATGAGGATGGAAGGATCTGAAGCATCCATAAGGTCTAGCATCAAAAGCCGAGCTGCTGGCCAGCCATACCCACCTCCCGAGGAGAGGACAGGGAGAAGGAAGGAAACATCTGGAAGCGGCAGCATTTCGTTCTGGACCTTGCGCACATGAATGATGCACTAAGACAATTCTCTGCCTTATCATAAATTCTGCAAACTCATGAACTTTGCAATCTCTGAAGCTCAGCGCTCTATGGGAGCCACTTATCTTGTGCTGAAAGCAATATAAAAACAGATGGCAAAGAGTACATCGGGAGATAAATCAGTGGCCTGGCTGCCAGGAGTTGGCGGACAAACCCAACAGGGCCAGACTCTCCACTCTCAGACACTGGAACTGCTCAGCAGGTCCCCTGGGGTGAGGCAGTCAAGCTAGCAGGGAAGGTGGCTGGCGTGAGGAGGCAGACAGAGTCCCTTAGGAGGGCAGGGAGAAAGGGCACCTTCCTGCACAGCCTGAGGGAAGTGGCCAGTCCATCCCACGGGGGAGGCCAAGGGTTGCAGCCCAGAGCAGAGCTTTAGCATTTAAAAGGTATTTTCCCATTGTTGCCACATAGGGTTTGTGCTATCATCCTGGGAGATCTTTATTTATTTTGACAGATAAGGAAACTGAGGCCAGAAGATCATGATTTTATCAAAGTCATGTGGGAAGCCAGAACCTGAATCAAAGAGCCATGATAAACAGCAGCTGCCTTTCACATTGCAGGGTCTTGCTGGACCTTCTTTGACTCTCACCACAGTCCTGAGAAAAGAGTGGACCAAAAGGGAAAAGAAGGCCGAGACAGCATGCGGCTGGGCTGCAGAAACTCCCGATGGGGCTCTGCCTATCCCTGGCTACCGCCCAGATGGGCGAGGCAACAGGAAGCCAGCAGATGCTTTGCCTGTGCTGATGAGCCAAAGGGGTGCCCTAAGATGCAGGCAATGGCTATGTGTGCTGGGGCCAGGCTCTGCAGGGAGGAGTCCATGAGACCAAAGCACACAGTAAGAGTTAGAGGAAAGGGAAACATCAAGGCTAACAATGGCCAACAGAAAAAGAGGAAAGAAAGGTCCCTAGGAAGGCAGGAGAGAGAAGCCTGGCGTCTACAGCGGCTTAGGGGTGTGACCCAGGGCATAGAGATGGGGTCAGCATATCCTTGGAACATGGAAGACAAGGCCAGGCAGCAGGGATACCACCTCCACATGCTCTGAAAAATCCCATCCAGGCATCTTCCCAGCGGGGCTGACAAAGAGCATCTAACTTTGTAATAAAGTTTTACATTGTTCCTGCACAGCCCCCAGTGTTTGGTGTGCATGTAGAGTCAGGTACTGCTGAGTGCTGGGAGGGAAGGACACAGTCCAGTAATGCAGAGACCTGAGGAAGAAGGTGGAGCTACTTTAGAGGAGCACAGAGCCTCGGGTCTGTCCCATCAGCAAGGAAGTCCACACAGGAAGCACTCAGAGCAGGAGAAGGTGATCTGCCACTGTCACAAGAACGTAGGTTTGCAAGGCAGGAGTTCCCAGAGGCATGCTTCTGACAGTGTGAGCAGGAGCTGCCCCAGAGCCTCTCAGAGCTGGAGTTGGGCTGGCACTGCCCCTTTATCGACTCGTGACAGGGGTTGTGGATGGGGCAAGGGAGGAGGAGTCTCTAACACACATCCTGCTCATGCTCAGTACATGTTCGCTGTCTCCCTATACCACCCAAGAATTGCTTGATTGCTGTCGGTGGAGTCCGTGGCTAACCTTTCCCACACTGCTCCTGCTTCTGCAACCCTGGGCATCGGACTGCTGGCCTTGGCCGTCTGGCTTGCTGTGGGGTTGGAGAACCTCAAGTCTTCAAGTATTGCACTCCTTTCACCTTGGTCTGAACTTCCCTGAGATCAGGACTGCTCCTGCCATTCCTGAGACCTCAGAGAAAGTACCACTGTGTGGCTGTAGACATTCACATAAGTGAGAGGGATGCCCACGGACACACGGGTCCCATACAGCTAAACTGGGGGTCCCACAATAAACGACCACCACAGCAACTGTAAGCAGGTCATATGCTCATGTGCCGAGTACTGTGCTAAGTGCCTTATGCACATTGTGTCCTGTGAGCCCCTCCATGGCTCCATCAGATGTGCACTACTGTTGTTCTCATTATACAAATGAGGAGACCAAGGCTCAGAGAAGTCCAGCAACTTTCCCAAGGGTATCGCAGTGGTTTGGGTCTTGAACTCGGATGGGTCTGACTGCAATCTAAGGGGTTGGACACAGTGTACCATGCCCCTGCAGATGCCAGGGGATGTAGTACATGCAGGTCACAGCCTGTATGGCTTTTGTGACTCTGCATTCAGTCACGGGCACCCAAAAGCTTTGCCATAAGTCAGATGTACACCTGCTCCTGGAGCATGCCTGCACGGAGGAGTGGTGCAGGGAGGAGCCCACCTCTGCCCAGCCAGCTCAGTCTTCTCTCAAGAATGGCCAACATCAATTTGGAAGCGAAACAGAGAAGACCAGATGTGCAGAGGGGCTGAGACGAGCCTGCATTTCACTCAGGCAATGAGATGCCTGCTGGTATTTTTGCAAAACATCCTCCCCTCCTCAAAATGAGCAGGCTTAGAGCCATGGCTGCGCAGAGACAATAATCACTAATCAAGTCGAAGTTTCCTTCTAATCAGTTCAGTTGTTGAGCAAGCCATGCAGCAGGCCCGTGCGGGAGTGTGGCTACGCATCACCATGGCATGCTTGGGGGCCGTGAGGGTTGAGCCCCAGCCTGCTGGGCATCCGGAGTCACAGCCCCTCCTGGCAGCACTGGGCAGTCAGCCCAGCAGCTGCTCTGGGACAAGCCTGCTCCGCATGCTTTCTTCTCCAGCCTCCCAAAATAGAAGGTCCTTAATCTTAGGCTGTTCGTGGTCAAGACTGAATCACAGAAAGGACATTGTCTCAGTGATCAGGTCTCCAAGCTGAAATCTTGTCCTAGTGTGAATAGCCCCAGTAATTAGAAAAGTCACTGAAGCCTCATAGCCCCCATTGTACAACAGAGACAGAACAAGCATTGTCTTCCTAGAAAACCCCACACACCCTTTGAAATGTGCCTCAAATATTACTTTCCTAACCAGTATCTCAACCTCATCCCAGAATTAATTATTCCTCTTCTGCGTTTTCCCAAACATGCTACTCAAATATCTGCCAGAGTACTTATTGCTCTGAGTGGTGGCTTCATCATTTGCAATTCTATTTTATGGACCAAGAGCACTTGAGGAGCAGAAATGATAATGTATTCATAACCGTGACCCCAACACTGGCCTCCCACAAAACCTGGCACATAATAGCTGCTTATTAAATGTTTGCTGAATGAATAGTGAATGAGGAGTAAATAAGGGGTATGTACACTTGAACCTGTCATTTGAATTCAAACAGAAGCTCCCCATCTTATCCAATGTCATTATCAAATGCAAAACCTTTTTCAGACTCTGGCACTCTAGCAATAATAATCATCAACAGGACCTGAGATGTGCAGGAAATAAAAGTGGGTGATCGACAACTCCTGCAAAATTGCATCGAGTTTTCCAGTTACTAGCAAGTGTACAGACTCTGCTTTATTCAATCTAGATTAAACCTCTTATTGGGAAGACTTTAAATTCAGTGTGACTGAATTAGCTGCTGTTAATTTTTCCCCCTAGATCAGCTCATCTCTAAGTGGTGTCTTCTCTTCCTCGACTGATCGGTTTCCTCTCTGGTGCACTGCAATTGATCTCTATCTCCCGAGATATCGAGTGGCCAGGCTTTCAGGCAGGGAGAGATACTGGGGTTGCTGGGGGAGCCGGGCCCTGCGTGCTGCACTTCCTTCCCCGGGGTGGGCTGTCTGGCATACGGTGATTTGGGACAATAGGTTACAGGGCTTGGGAGTTGCTATCGCTAATAGTAATCTGCACACTTCGATGAGCTCCTGCTGTAGACCCTCATTTCATAAAATGGTGATGCCAGGAGTTAGCCAGGTCCAAAGCCATTTATGGCACTAACTCTCCTCAAGGGCAGCACAGGCGGATGGATTTGCTGCTGTTCCTCCCTTTTCCTCAGCCTCAATCCCCACCCCTCAAGCCGACCCCCTCCTTCTTAACCTCCTCTCCATTGCTCATGCCTGTGAGTGGAGCCCAAGGCAATCCCTGGGCATTTCCGCAGAAGCCTGTGGCACCGCGGGCAAGGCAAGGCATATAGAGAAAAATCGTTAGGGGTAAATTGTGTCCCCAAAGGAGCTGAAGTCCTCAGCCCTAGCACCCTCCAATGGGACATTATTTGGAAATGGGATCTTGGCTGATGTTCAGTCTTGCATGAGGTTATACAGCAGGCCTTGCTCCACAATGGCTGGTGGCCCTGCAGAGAGGGAGTGTTGGATACAGGGACATACACACAAGGAGAACACCGCATGTGAGGGCTGGAGTGAAGTGGCCACAGCCAAGGAAACACCAGCAGCTGGGCAGAGGCGCACAACAGGCTTTTTCTGGTGCCTTCAGAGAGAGCCCAGCAGTCAGAACCTTGATCTAGGCCTTCACACCCCTAGCACTGTGAGATGAGGACTCCACTATTTAAGCTTGTGCCTTCTATGACTATGGCCCTAGGGTGCTAATGCACATCTTGGAACAGAAGGACAACAAAAGCCACAGCAGAGGACAGCTGCATTCTGGAAGAACTGAAGACAAAAGAAATGTTTCTACAACTTGTTGTCCACTTCCATGGCTACGAGTGTACATTAGAGCTCAGGTTTTGGAATTAGAAGAGTTTGAACTCTAGCTCACTGCTTCCCAACTGTAAAATGCACTCAGGACCCAAGCTTGCATCTCTGCCCAGAGCTTCAAGCTAGAAAATGAGTGTAAAGACTGGTATAAACTAAGTGCCTGATTTAAAAAAAAAAAAACTGAAATTTTTGCCACTGGGGTTGTGATGGCAATAGCTACTAACTTAAAACCAGAGAAAAGCTCAGAGAAGATGGTCAGGAGGGAACTCAGAAGTGGAAGCTCAGCACAGCCTTGAGCTCCTGCTGCCAGCTGCCTCCTGCCCTGGCCCTTCCTCAGGGCCACAGCCCCAGCGCCTGGCAAGTAGAAGCAGAGCAGTGCTGCCCATACTCAGCAGTATCCTTCGGGTCCTGTTTGGTGGGAGTGGGGTGATGTGCTATCGATGATTCATAACACAGCAGCAGTAGCACAAGGACTCCAGGCAGGTTATGAAGCCATCAATCTTGGGCTGAGATTCTCTGGAATGCTACAGCCAGAGACTAAAGGGCCAAGGGGGGTGGGGTAGGGGGATGGTGTGTGGGAGACCTTGCTGAGTAGCCCAGGGGATGCACAGAAAAAAAAAAAGGATCTGTGTTAAATGGGAGCTGCTGGACCATTTTCCTCCTCCCCACGTGTCGAACACCAGCAGTGCCCTCCACCCCCACCCTGCCCCAGCACACAATGCACGCAGGCTGAGCTCATTTTGCCCAGGCCAGAGTGGCCCTCAGGACACTGCCATACTAGCTAATGAGTAGTTAGCTGGCTTGGGTCAGGGAAAGCCAAGGAGTCTCAGAACCTCTCAGCTTTACCCTGGACTCTGTCCTCATCTAATCCCCAAATGTCCTTGCAACTCTTTCTGCTGCCACCCAAGGTCCCTGCCTCCTGGCTAATTCCCACCCTGATTTCAAGCCATGGCCCCTGCTGAGAAAGACCCACGCCTCAGTAGGAAGACAGGCATGCGGATAACAAGAGAAGTGTGTGAAGACAGTGCACACAGGCGTGGCAGCTGGAGGGAAAGTAAGCAGAGCAGTGCAGAGCAGGCTAGAGACAGCAGGGAGCCAGCACCACCCACATCAGAAAGGGCAAGAGGAGGACAGCTGCAAAGATGTGCGGCAAAATAAAAAGAAAACGATCTGACAAGAACTGTGGCTTGCAGGAAAAACAGCAAGCATGGTGCCACACATCCTTCATCCCAGTCTTTTGGGAGGCTGAGGCAGGAGGATCGTGAGTTTAAGCCCAGCCTGGGCAATTTATTGGCTTGGTAATAACCAAGCTTCTTTTAAAATAAAAGCCTTTAAAAGGGGATGTGAGTCAGTGGAAATTCACAGTAGCACCAAACACACGCAGCACATGCACACACACACACACACAGACAAGGTGGCAGCCCAGTGGAGGAGGAGGGGGAAATGAGTGTCCTAGGATTTCATCTAGAGTCACCTCCCCATGGCAACAATAAGAAGAGGGGAGCAGCGAGATCACAGAAGACATGCTCTCCCCACGGAGGCAGCAGATGGAGTAGGGTGAGGGAGGGTCGGACAGAACAGACAGATTCGTCCGGCTCAGGCATGTGACCAAATTCCAATTGTTTTGTTTGCCAACAGTGCGACTTTGGAATAGTTTCTTAATTACTGTGAAGCCAGCTTCCTTGTCTATCAGAACAAGTGAAGTAAAGCTTTTATTGTGAAGCACACCGTCACCAGAAAGCGCGCAGTGACGTACGTGGAGCCCTGCTCACAGCTCTGGCACACTGAGCACGCTTAGCAGGCAATAGCAATTAAGTATTTTTAGTCTTATTCAAACTTCAGTTTCACACATTTCTGCTCTGCTTTCTCTGGGTTTTGCTTTATTCCCCCTTTACGGGGCTTCTACACTCTGCAGTACAAAGGAGGTCCTGAGGTTGGATTGTTGTCACCCTTAGCACTGCTCTGCTTTGTGTCTAGATGTGTCCCCAAAGCCGCATGTGGTCGTAGGGTTTATGGATGTGGCTGAATCTAGAGTGTGTGACTCCTGTGTCATGCAATACTGGGACTAAGGGTGGAAGGTGGCTGGATCAAGCCACTGGTGGGATTGGCATCACCCTAATCCCTAACCTGGAAACAATGTAAGGGACAGAAGGAAAATTTTGTCCTCTCCTCCTTGTTGCTTTCCCTACACTGTGGGCACCATGAACTGCTCTCCTCTATGCCGCCCCTCTGTCATATGCCACTCTGCCTTGGTAGCAGTCAACTGTGAATTGAAACCTCTACAAACTATGAGCTAAGTGAATCTTTCCTCCCTTAACTTTAGTTTGGTTTTGTTTTCTTGAGACAGAGCCTCATCCCATAGTTCAGAATGACCTCCAACTCACTGTGTAGCCCAGGCTGGCCTCCAACACAGTGATCCTCCTGCCTCAGCTTCCCAAGTGCTGGGATTACAGGTATGCATCACCATTCCTAATGGTTCCTCCCTTAATTTGCGGCATCAGGTATTTTGTCTCAGTAATAAGGAAAGTAACGAAAGTGACAACCTTTGTGACTTCAGGATTAAAATAATCACCAATATTTTCTTCTGTTCAGAAATGTTATGTTTGAATCTTTTATCATCTGGAACTTATTTTGTTGTAAGACAAGAGCTGCAAACACAAGTGTACAGGCAGATTGCACAGATAAGCCAGACAGGTTGTATATATGAATACAAATGACCAGGCCGGGTTGAGGTCAGAATGGTGAACTGGAATGGAAACAAGCCCCTAAACGGGATAATTACTATTCAGTTCTTGTTCATACGGAAGGCACAGGGATCTTTTTTTCAAGTTGGCATTTTGGAAATCATAGTAAAATACATATGGCATGAATCTACCCCCTGAGCCCCTTCACAGTGCAGTGATACACGTCAGATGGTCCACGCCACCCCAGCAGCTTGGCACCCATTAGCGTCCTCCCACTGAACACAAGAGTATAACTACAGCCAGCTGCAGCTGTGGCCTTCCTGGGCCTGCCAGCCCCTGCCTCTACGTTCTGGGGCTTTGCCCCGCCCTTCTCCTCACTCCTTGCGCTGCAGCCGCCTCCATCCCCCTCCTCCACCTGCAGCCATCCAGGCTGCGGCCATTTGAAGCTTCCTGTGCTTCCTGCGTCTTCCTCTCCCGTCACAGAGACCTTGCTACACTCCCTACCTACACACATATATTAATGTAAAGTCTCCCACTGTTGAAAGGCCAGAAGTGGATTGAGCTTCTTCCTATCCAGTCCTCAGGTGCACTGACGCAGAATCACGTCCAAGCTTGGGCCTCTGCGGGGTTATGCAGGTGGAGCTCGGCAGCTCCTCCCACCAAAATGACTGGCCTGGGGCCCCAAACCCACTTTTAAAACTGTATATATTTAAACATGTATGTGTGTATGTATGTATGTATGTATGTATGTATGTATTTGGTACAGAGTCTCGCTATCCAGCTTGGACTCATAGTGATCCTGCTGTTTTCAGCCTCCCCAGCCCTGGGATTACAGGTGCACACCACGACACCCGATCTCAGTGGCTGGCTTAGCGTACTCGGGGGCAGGGCCATTGTGGCACGTGGTGCTGCGGCTCAAACTCAGTCTGCTAAGCTGTCTCGCTGGCCCCACACTTTTTAAATTACTTAATTGAAATGCCACTTCCAGCATGTTCCAAACTCCCGTATTTATTTGGGTTTATTTCTAGACTCTACTTTTCTATTCCTATTCTAGCGGCCCCGTAGATTTTTAAATTACTTCAGTTTCATAATACATTTTAATTTCAGACAATATCTTCATATCTAGCTCTCTGTGCAAAATGCTTCTTTTCCTTTCACACTTTCTCCAGCTATTTCACGTGGTTTGTCTTCAAGATGAACGTAAGCATTATTTTGTCAAATTCTTCCTAAATATCCTGTTTGTGTTTTGGTTGGAGTCATAGTGGATTTATAGATTAAATTTGAGAGACTGATATAATTACAAAGTCTAATCATCTTATTTCAAGATCCGCACATCTATTTATGCAATTCAAAAAAATTAAGTAGAGAATCATTTTCTTTTCATGAAGACCATACCTAAATTTCTTGTCATTTTTATTCCTGAGTATTTTAGCTGGTGCTACTATGACTGGAAGGGGTTTTTCTCCATTACATTTTCTCATAAGTTATTGTTGACATAAAAGGTAATAATTTTATTTTAAAATTTTTGCACCTGCTTGGCAAGTGCTCTGAGTTCGATTCCCAGTATCAAAATATAAAAAAATTAACCAGCTGTTTTTTATCAGTTCTTGTTTTAGTTATTAATAGTTAACTACTCAGTTTTTCCAGGTTTATATTCATATTTAAAAAATAATTGTTTTTCTACTTCCTTTTTAACACGTATGTCTTTTATTCAGTATGTGTATCACTGTTTCCCAAACAATGTAGAATAATTTTGGTGACAGTGGGCCTCTTTTTTCTCATTCCTGGCCTTAATGAGAATGCCTTTTTTTAAAATTTTAATCATTTTATTGGCTTTATTTTTATGTGCAAGACTTGCCCATCTATTCTGGATAAATCAGGAATAGGCTAAATTAGTACTGCCTGGACTTCCTGTGTCTTCCCCCACCTTCCATTTTCACTCAGCACCTCTTGGCAGTATCCCAAGAAGGACTTCTCTGGTTTGATTTTCTCTACGTGACCTCCACTCCAAATTCCATGAGGAGCACTCCAGAGTTTCCAAGCTCCAAAGCTACACACTGTCCAGCTCACCCCTCATGGCTGTGGCAAGCCCTTGGAGCTCCCTGTATCCATGGCAAGATCCCCTCCAGTGTCAAGGTGACATCGTCTAGGGAAGTAGCCCCCACAGGAGGTGTTTAGTTCCTGTAGAACTGGAGACAGGTATTCCCTAAAGACTTTCAGGACTAGTCCTACCAGTAGTAATAGCCCTACTTATCCCTTCCTGTCTTACTCCTAACCCCACATGACATTGTTCTATATGATCACTGCTGTTTCCCCCCTTATCCATACCCATCACCTCATACTCAGTACCCTATCTTTTATCATTCACAGAGAAGACCTTATCTGAGCAGTCCCATTACCTTCCTGTACTCTCCTGAGGCATAGCAGCCACTGTCCCCCGTTACAGTTAGGTGCCAAGCTTTCTGTCATCTCACTTCAGTGATCTCTCATTATTCCCCTCACCACTTCACACCATGTCCTGTTGACGTAGATGACTTGTACACCCAGCCCTTCCATGTCCTTGACCTCCTCACTTCTGGTAAAAATTGTCTGCCCATTATGGTTGCTCTTTACACTGTCTTTCCAAGCAGCCGCATCATCCTCCCCCTTAGATCGTCAACTACTTTCCCTCCCACTCACCCTCACACCTCTACTCCAAAACTATTTGAATCTGGCTGTGGTTCAGATGCTGTCTGTCTCCTTCCAAAGTCCTGTTGCAATTTGCTTACCATTGTGATAGTGTCGAGCGGGGGCTTTCAAGAGATGATTGCTCATTAAGAGAGATAAATGTTTGCCTTATTTTG
Organism: Ctenomys sociabilis; assembly: GCA_004027165.1. Lineage (NCBI taxonomy): Eukaryota > Metazoa > Chordata > Mammalia > Rodentia > Ctenomyidae > Ctenomys > Ctenomys sociabilis. The sequence goes on along the minus strand of PVKA01021578.1, from coordinate 938 downwards.
TTTTGGTTTTCTGTGTGTGAATTTTGTTCTCTGGACTAATTACCAAAAGATCAGTAGCTATAAAGTGAGGCTGCCCTGTGGCTCACTTCTTCTATGCATGCCCACTTGCCTCCTGTTTTCTGTTCAAAGTTGTAGTAGCTCAGGGCTACTGCTAGCGCTTGAATGCCCAGCCTCAAGAACTGTGAGCTAAAACAAAATCTTTTCCTTATAAATTATCATCTCAGGAGTTCTGCAACAAAAAAACATACAAAAAAACCTTATCAATAGTATCCTTGTTTCTCCTCTCTTCCTCTCCAAAGCTTCTCTCCAGTTTTTTCTTGTCCACCTGTTAGGTCTGAGAAGCCCACTGTGTGAAGAAAGACTCTAAGAGACATCCTCTCATGCAAAAGCAAGGGGATTTTATTTTCCATGCATGCATGGGGCCCACTGAACATGCAGGAACAGAGAGCCCCGAGCTGGCTGTGGGCTGGGTTTTAAGCCCGAAGACAAAGGGAGGAGGGGTCTTGTAAGTGCGGTTACAGAAGCGAATGGCATTGGTTAGTTTAGGTTGACCTTTAAAATAATTGGTGGGTTTGAGAATATATGACTTTTTAAAGAAACTAAGAGGGGTGGGCCATAGGGCAACTATTAGTTAACTCTATGGTTTTAGCTGTTTCCCGAGAATGGCTGGGTCAAAGTGACTTATTTTATAAGAATGTTCCCAGGCTGGAGATTAAATGGTTTTCCCAGGTAGGCCTGAGGTTTTTGTGTTCTCTTTGTTTTTAAAAACATGGATAATTTAAGCTCTATGGCCATAAGCAGACATAACATTAGGTAGTAATCTGTACAAGCTGACATGGTTTGTTGATGTACTAAGGCGATGCATACAGAACAGGATGGCGGTGTAACCTCATGTATGCTCTTAGAAATTATTTGGGCTTTACACACCCATTTCTTTT
>PVKA01021577.1:0-38461 GCA_004027165.1 Ctenomys sociabilis | reverse complement strand
TCTCCCTCATGAACATAGATGCAAAAATACTCAACAAAATCCTGGCAAATAGAATACAGCAAATCATCAAGAAGATCATACACCATGACCAGGTAGGATTCATCCCAGGGATGCAAGGATGGTTCAATATTCGAAAATCTATAAATGTAATACACTATATTAATAGACTGAAATCTAAAAACCACATGATCATCTCAATCAATTTTGTTTTCTAAGGTAATATGCCCAGATGAATAAATAACTACTTCCCCAGCCCTGTAGCTTGCAATGGGCAGAACAGTGAGATGTGGCATCATTTCTTACACAGGTGATTCAAATAAGGAAGTCTTGCTCTCTACATTATAAAATGATATTAGTTGGCACAAGCCTTTTACTTTTTTCCTCTCCTACTTTTTCCTTCTTAAAACAGGAATAAAGTTTTCCATAGGCAAAAAGTGAGTAGAACTTTGTTGTGTTCTTATATCAAGTGTAGGAAAATAATGGATTCAAGATGGAAGTGAGAGGCTAGAATGATCAATTGTCCAGATGTTTCTGAGCCTAGACTACTACCTTTACAGCAGCTATTGTATGAAAAATAAAGCCCTCTTTCAGAAGGTCTTTTGTCTATTCTATGATGTCAAAATGATGTTCTTTGATTTATCATGTCTGGTACTTATTAATGTGAGAGTTCCTACACAAGGTAACAAATAATGAAATATGAAAAAATGAAGAGAGAGTAAATCTTTTGAGAAATGGAGGAATATTACAACTTCTGTATCTACCAAAATTCAGCTACATAAATAGACTATAATCAATATGTATGACAAATTGTATGGAAAGAAATTAGCTTAGAGTACAAAGACTTGCCAGACACATGCAAAATCCTTGGGCAAGCTATCAACCAAAATAAAAGCAGTTGGAATCATCTCATGTAGGAGCTAATTGTACACCATATGCAAGTTTTACATGTTACCATAATGCACATCAAATCCAAACAAAATCTGAGATCTTCAGCATGGGCAAGTTGATCATGGCAACTCTAGAACTAAAATAGAAGGGCAGTCTACTAAAATGTTACTTGATTTGGATAAGAGAAAAAACTCTAGGCATTGTGAATAGTCATATAAGTGAAAGCACTAAAACACAGTCATTCTCCAACAATCCATATCAAGTTTACTACAGTTCACAGGTCCCTATCTCCTTGAATAAAGGAAGGGCAGATCATTTTCCAAGGAGAAGAACAGTAGTTTCAAAGGAGATTAATATTAGTGTTTCTAACATTAAAAATATACCTGATGCCATGTACTAGAGCAATTATACAGTGAAGGAGAAATAATCAGAGATTCAGAGGCATGGACTCTGTACAGTGTCACTGTTCTCCCTCCATCAAAGTAAGAGACTCATGAATATTGGGTAAGGGTAGAGTTTCCCTCAGGTCTGTGTTCAGTGGGCTCACTGAGTATGAACATAATATCTGTATGAAAGAACCATGGTTATTTTACCATTTTAATAATGAATAATTGAAATAAATGACCCATGAAAGGCCAATTATTGAAAGACCAAGTATAACCCACTAAGTCACTACCTGTAAACATTGAAAACATTATTTCCAGGGCCAAGAATTTTATAGGAGTAGGGCCCTGATTCTCAATTCTTAACACATCTTCATCCATCCATTCTGAATAGAGTAATTAAAGGAAACAGATATTAGAGAAAAATAGTTGACTATAAGACTAATAAGATGGTAACTCCAATTAAATCTGCTCTCTCAGATGTGCTTCTATTATTATAACAAGCTATACTGCTTGGTACTTCTTGTATGGATATTAATATGTAAAAATATTTTATCTCTTAGGAAACATTACCAGGAGCAGTTTGCTTTTAGTTCTAATGGCCTTAGTTGAAATAACCTCAGTAGTGCACTACTTCAGATGTGCATCAGTTACCTAGGTCACAAGCATCTCTTTGTAGAGACCTTGATTTCCTTTGCTCTTAACGAGATACCCATTAAATTTTTGTGATAAAAATTTATCCTGATGAGTATGCAGTAAACACTCTAGATGTATTAGTAAAACAGCAGCATGCCACAGGAGAAAAAATAAAGCCAACAAAATTCCAGGATCTGCCACCCACTGAAATACCTAGAAGTCCAGAAGTTCAGTTGTTGGGAGAATGTCAAGGTTTTCATCCCAAGAGAAAAACAATGACTAAATCTTGTCCTTTATACCAATAAGAAAGAGGTAAGAGCCAAGTATGGTAGTGCATGCCTGTCATTCCAGGATTCTAGGAGGTGGAGACAGGAAAATTAAAGTTTGTACAGCAGCAAGCCTGGAAAATTCATTAAGTTAAAGAAAGTCTGTCTCAATATTTGAAAAAGGAGGACTGTGGATGCAGCATAATGAAAAGGCCCTGTGTCCAAATTCCAAAAACTACAGAAGGGAATGAGGAGAAGAGAATGGAAGAAAAAAAGAGAAAATAACAGATACTGGAGATATATATTTCAACGTACTTGCCAAGTGACCCAAGAAAACCACTAACTCTGACCAATTTTCCGAAAACAGAAGGCTCTACAAAGGGCCCTACTGCTGTCCAAGGTACTCTGCTAGTTGGATATAATCATCCAACAAATCTGAAAGTACCCAAAAAGGTACTTACAGTGACCAGAGCCTTTGGCAAACCCTTATGAGTGAATTTCAATGAGAATCCTTGGGATTCCAGATCAAAGTTACACTCAATTTGAGAAACAGCTATTAGGTTGATACTGAGCTTTAATACAACAAAATTTGTCGAAATTCCCATCAACTTGAATTGCATACATGAACTAGCTGTTGTCTATCTCAGTGAGCTATGAAGTTGGGTGTACAGAGGAACACTCTATCATAAAATGGAAATGATAAATATGTGATCAGGTTTAACAAATTCCTTATGAATTGATTAAGGAATTAAGCTGTACAATGAAATGATCTAAATTCTCATGGCCCATAGCCCTGCCACAGTGACCTCTTTCTCTGAACATCATTATCCTCTTAAATAGTCTACTATTAGACTATCACTACTGTGATCATCTGACTGAAGAACAGAAACCTGTCTTGCATTAGAGTGAAGTTCTGCCCAATATGCATGCATCACGCAAGACTCCTGAAGGTGAATGGAGATCTTTCTAATAGCAATCAACACAGCAGATCATTCTTTTCTCAGGAAATGAATGCCCTGAAATATAAATATAGAAAGAGATAGAGATATAAATGTATATGTATATGTTTGCATGCACAGACATATACATACTAATTTATGAGCTATGACTAATGATTTGATAAGATATTTAGGAACTTGGTAGGAACACAAGTAGAAAACTGGAGACTAGGCTACCTAAGAATGAGATATGAGAAGTTCCATTCTCAAGAGGCATAGAGTATAAAAATATCAGTGACAATACTGAATGTTCATTGATAAGTGATCTTGGGGAAGGATTTTAATAATCAGGGTGTTTGAAAAGTCAGCCTATGGGTTTTAGGCATTCTTCTTCCTTGTCCAACTGGTTATTGTCCAATAGTTTCATCAAAAAATGTCCATGGGAGCAAAGATGGTGGTTATGTGTTGGTTTAACAACATGAACTTCCGCTTACCAAGATGAATGCGAACAGCGCTACTACTGAGTGTGTGATCTTCCGGCTGCCACCAATAAATAGTATGCCCAACCTTGGAAGCAGGTAGCCCTACTGCTGAACCTTGAGATGACTGCAACCCCACCCAATAGCTACCGGACAACTTAAGAGCAAGCCCTGGGTACAACAATCCACATGAGCCATTTCTTGCTGTCTCACCCAGAGAGACTCTAGTATAGTAAACCTTTGACACTTGAACATTAAATATTGGGCTGGGTTATTACACCATAGTGGACAGCAAGCACCAGATATGAATAAAACCTGGTTGAGAAGTTCCAGATATGGAATAGTGATGGGGAGCAGCAAGAGAAGGGGCTCACTACATTCCATATTTTCATTTTATATCTTGGTATTTTTTAATATTTTATTTGGCAAGTTAAATCATACTTTGTGCTTACCATTAAGAAGCTAATTTTTAAAATTTAGCATTCGTTATTATCTGTTAACATTTCAGTACCATGGACAGCTCCTGTCTATATGCTGTCCCTTTCACCTTAAACCCAGGCTCTATGATAATGACAGAAACTTACAAAAATAAAACATAGAACACCACAGGGACAGTTCATCGAATGATAAGGAGAGCATTTGGGTGTCTCTGGCCCAATAAGACCACAAAAATATTCATGATACATAATATAATTAAAATTGCTCGACTTCATTAATTTGTCCTTCTGGTGGAACAGATCTCAAGTAGTTTTGGGTGGCCAATAACTCTGACCTAAAATCACACCAACTTCTAAAACTCTTTTTCTCAGAATACTTTTTACTTAAGTATGAGTCTCCAGGTACCTGACATTCCAATAGGTAAACAATTCTTCTCAAGAAATTTGTTTCCTAGAATGAACATATGTCTCTTCAATTACATTTTCTTGTTATTGCTATTAAGAGAAAGATCAATTCTGTGTGCATGTAACGTATTTTCTTTCTTACAATTAAAGTGGGCCCAAAATAAAAGTCCTTATCTCAAGTCTTTAACATTTATTTCATTTTCTTTCTTAGATCTGTAGTTATTCACTATAAATCCCTTGCAAATGAATTTCGGTCACTTTATTCACATACAGATGTAAAGAGATAACTCTACATTTTAGCTCAATATTACTCTACAGAAGTTTAATTTTATAATGGTGCACTCTCTTCACTGTGACAGTTGTTATAGCCTGAAAATGTATTTTTAAGTTACCCAACAGCATAATTTCCTGTTCTAGCAACACCATGTTATGGGTGAGCTATAATCAATTTTCTAGGTAATGAGATACTCTTCTATACTGGTTTCCCTAACTAGCATTTTCTATATTTAATGAAAATTTTTATCTCATCTTTCTTCTTTTAAGCAACAAATTAAAGACAAAAATAAAATAAAAAGCAACTTACCTGTGGATTTCGAGGCCATTTTCCATATTCTTCAATCTTGACTCAATGTAATCAAACTTTGTTCTATTTAAGAATGGTTAGTTGTGTCCCTTTAGCTATGACAACAGCTGAAGAAGCCTTAGAATTAGTAATTAAGATGGAAAACTAACCTAGTAATAGTGACTTCAAAGTTTGGAGCAATATCTGAGACAGACTCATGGAAGAGGGTACAAATGTATTTCTTTCCATTATATTACCATAGGTAGACATGACTCACTTAATATACAAAGATAAAAAATAATGATCATGTAACTGTCCTTTACTTAGCATTTACCAAGAATTTCCACTTACAAGGCACTCAGACAAGTTCTTTGTGGTTTATTATATGAACTTTTCTTAATAAAGTAGAACCAGGAAGCAGCTCTCTTCTTTCCTAGTCAAGAAAGGCTGAGATGCCTTAACCCTTATGGAATTCAAGCTGGTTCCTTAGTTAGTGACACCAACTTTGATTCTACTCAGGTGTTCCCACATTTGTTCAGACTTTGTTGTGACGGAAGTGGTACCTACTATTTCTTCTGCCCTAGAGTTTTCCTTATACAGATCAATCTATTCTAACTAGTGGGACAGGGCAGAGTATGTAAGTGAATGAGATGAACAGGGAGAAGCATATCGAAATATGAAAAGAATAATGAGATGTATAACAAATTATTTAAATTAATAAGAAAATAAATAACGAAGGGAATATGATACACATAATATGTATAGTATAATATTATATTACATATTTTATGTGTGTGTGTGTGTGTGTGTGTGTAGAAAGAGAGAGAGAGAGAGTGAAATCAGTTCTGATCCCAGACTTATAATCTTAACAATCTGAGAGGCAGAAGCAGAAGGATCAAAAGTTGACCTCACCCTGGGCAACTTAGCATGATGATATCTCAAATAAAAAAGAAAGAAAAAGAAAGTACTAAAGATGTAGCTCAGAGCAAAGACCTTAGGAGTTATTCCTAATACTGAAAAAAAAAGAGAGAGAAATGAACAGGGTGATATATAACAATGAATGAAATGAACAAGGAGATACATAATAAATGATAAAACAGAGAAATGGACAATGAATGAAGAAGGCGAAAAGTATTTGGACGTCTCAGAAAGCATGGACAAGCTCAAGCATGTATGTGGAGGTTATAGCAGTATAGCAGAAAAGGTGGGATTTAGAAGGATTGTGTTTTTTTACACATTTGTCCCCATATTAATGAGTCAACTTCCATTATATATTTGATGAAATTTTATTTTTATCAAATGACTTTCTAAAGCTAAGGTCAATGCCAATGCTCCAAAGAGCAAAGCATTCTACAGTATGAAGATAAGCTATTTCCCAAAGGGTATGTTGAAGTGCTCGTAGGTATTCTGCTTGACCATATTGATTTTGTATGGGAGGAGGATCCTAACAATAGAAAAAGTGATTCCAAGATTCTCAGAATCAACTGTGGAAAATCTCAACAATATGCTGTTTGGGGAATTCAGCTTTGTTTGAAATGTAGACTCAATCACCTAAAACATATACCTATGAAGTGCACTGTGCATACTGTGATTCTGTGTCAATGGCAAATTTTCTGAGCTTAATAAGTTTTATTCTTTACAGACTCAATCAGAGAGGAAGCAAACATGTGCACAGTACATCTACCCATCACATTTCACAAACAGTGGTATAAATCACCACGATGCCTACATGTAATTACAAAATAGTATTTGTAGCTAATTTCAATACCTTGAAAGGTTGAGGATGATCTAGTGTTTAGCTTACACTGCCCTCATTACCTACTTTCTTTTCATTTCATATCTTCCCCAGATATTAGATTGACAAGAATTAAAAATAAAACTCAAGCTACTGTACTGAAAAGTTAGTCTCAGAAAAGATAATTGGTAAGTGTGGAAGAAATTGACCACGATGAGATCTTTGGAGTTTTGGATTATGTGTGAATTTGAACCATAAGTGCTTTCTCCTGGCCAGTTTTTGCTATGAAAATATATGTTCATTTACATCACACTTTCCTGATCTTCCTCAAAGTGAGTACTTGTATGTAGACTCTTCTCCAATTTTAATGTGCAGCCAGAGTGAAAAGGATTAGCTTAGGTTTACAAAAAGAAAAGCATTATTTTAGTCTCATACTAACACCAAGAGGAAGAGGAGAAATAATTACACTTTATGATACACATGACCTACAGACAGTATGAAAAACATAGCCAGAGTTACCTCCTGCTTCAATCTATTAAGTGCCCAAGGTTTATATATCAAGGGACTGTTCCTACAATGATATCTGGGAAATGTCAAGCAAGGTAGGTAAACATCACCCCACTCACTTGGGAAGGACAGAGTATTTGTTCAATAAAAATTTAATAGACTTTGTTTTTCCTATTTCTCTCTTTGGTCTTTTCCTGGTAAGTAGGTCTGGGAATGAACTTTAAAGTCTAATTTGATGACTGATATTTTCCTCGATTATTTCACTGGTTGTCCAGAATTGTTTCACTCCTACCAGGCATCCTCTGAATCTGCAGAGTAGTGACCAGGACCTGACTCACTTGATATACAGAGAAGATAAAAATAATGATCATATAACCGCCCTTTACTTAGCATTTACCAAGAATTTCCATTTGTAAGGCACTCAGCCAAGTTCTTTGTGGTTTATTATATGAACTCATCATAATAAAGTAGAACCAAGAAGCAGCTCTCTTGTTTCCCATTACTGGCCTGGCATCACAGCTTCCTGCCCCCAACTTCCAACCTATCTTGGACAGCATTTCAAAACTCCTCCATCACTATCATCCACTTAAAAACTCACTCTTGTGTACTAAACATCCAGTAGAGTTGGATGTTGGATAGGAAACACAGTTAACATATACCTCCTCCCTCTCCCTATTTCAGGCCTGGCATGTAGGTCAAATACAGACTATAGGTGTGAATTCACACAATCTTGTATCTTATCTTTTCTTTATCTCTCATATTCAATCTTTCCCTTGTTCCATTTTCAGAGAGCCAAGAAAAAAGAAAACCAAACCACAAAAAATTCTCCTGATTCCTCCCAGCTGGACATCAAGCCCTTGTGTAATTAAGGTATCCATACCTCAGCAGCTCTAAAGCTATGTTGAGCTCTCTAATATGGGCAAAAGCTTCTGTGATCAATCTGTTCAATGTTCCCTTCCTGTGTTCAGGAGCCCAATCCTCAGCCTCTAACCATTAGTGTTTCCTTTCATTTTTGTAGTTGGTATTGGGAAAGGATCTTTTCAAGATAGCTGGAGCCCTGTCACCTTCCTAGAGAGGATGTGTAGCCCTTAGGAGCTCACTAATCATCATGCATTGACCCGATGTATTCCTCCTTACCTCAGCCTCTGTCCAAGGCTCACTCTCCCCCCTTCAGAACTCACCAGGAAGGACATGGGGTTCATGTTAATGTTCTCACTTGGTGACATAAGACAATTCTTGAGGCTTCTTTCTCCACGTCCTACTACAGTGACCAAGACTAGGAAATAGTTTTCCCTTCTGGACCACTGCTGATCTCTGTGGGGGTTTCCGGAAACATTCTAATGTTGAGGGGTAGGAAGGAATTATTAAGAACACACAGGGAAAAGTCCAAAGATGTCTATTCCTACAGATTCCCTCTTCCAAGTTTTATTAGTGAGCTAAATGTGAATAATAAGGTATAGGTTGGGGGTTACTACTGGCGGCATTACACTTATCGTCTGATTTCCAAGACTGAATTGAATATATTTGTTACTTTTGTTTTTGGAGTATTTGTCAAGGCTATAGGTGTTTATAGGTAAGAAGAGAAGGTAAGATTAAATTAATGTGATCTGTACAGTGGAGTCTACACCTGTCTCATCATGAACATCTGTCCTTGCTACTTCTCAAGAGCAATATGCCCTTCTGACCCTTTGTCCCAGAAATCAGTAATGCACAGAGCAGTGTCAGCTCTTTTCCTATTTTCTTGGAATCTTAGGAAATAAAGAATTGGACTTTAGTTCCTCTTAATGGTACATCTCAGTTATTTTCACAAAAGAGTCACTAAATGGTCCATCCTGTAAGAGACCTTACTAAATTTTTCCCTTAAGATATGGAAAGAGTGCTGGGAAGATAGCTCAGCAGTCTAAGTACTTGCCTAGTAAGTACAAAGGTTTGATCCCTGGGACCACGTATCATACTGATAGAGGAACCCTGGGGAACACCTTGCTGGCCACCAAAACCAGGCATGGTGGCAAACACCTATGATCCTAGCAACAGGAAGGATGAGATAGGAGGATCACTATGAGTCTGAGCTGTGCAGCAAGACCATGAGCTGAATGAATAAGTAAATAAGATTGAAAGAAAGATATAGTAAAAGTTAGTCTCCATCTAGGCAAAAAGGCATAGAATAGCCCAGTCTATACACACACACATACACACACACACACACACACACACACACACACACGCACACACACCTTTATTGATTCCCCTAGCAACTCTACAAGGAGTCAATCATTAACCTTAGTTTGCAGACAAACAATCTGAGACACAAAATGTTTCTTCAACTTTCTAGCATTGCTTGTAGTCATACATTACATTTCAGTGAAACATAAATATTTACATGAAGTAGAATGAAGATCATAAATGCTATCATTTCCATCTGGTAGGTTTTATGATGAAATGAAAAATACATTTTTAAAATACTTTTTTCTGTGTTTTGGCACATGGAATTAGGAATCTGCAGCTGAATTGCCCCATGTTGTTCATTCATTAAAAAAAAAAAAAAAAATTGGCCTGATTCAGTCACAGATTCACTGGGAAGAACAAAAGATATCAAGAATCATTATTCCTAAAGTTCTATCTTAAGTTTGTCTAAATTTCCATACCCCTATGAGGCAGGTATCTTTGTTATTCCATTTTTACAAAGGAAATAAGGATAAAAATGGTAAGCAAACTACAAATGAAGAATTTGAGCACAGGAAGAGCACTGGAAGAATCTAGGGTACTTTCTTCATTACACTGGGGTCTCACTCCAAATGGACTCAATAAAAACAGATGCCCAGTATCTAGAACCTGTATAATGCAAAGCACTCAAAGAGAAGGCAATGATTGTGGCCATCCTAGAGAAAACCCTTCATGCTCTAGCTTAAGAGGGGAGTGCCAAAAGCACAAATGGCACAGTGAATAACCAGCGCCTGCTGGTCAAATGGTGATCTAGACACTTGCCTGTAACAATAGCACTGCACTGCATGGTCCTCACGTGATCTCCCTTTGTGAGCCAGTTATGCTCCCTGGAGAACAAAGAAGCCTTGTCACATGGGAAGAGGTGGGAAGAAAACAGAGATGAATAAGAGTACACATACTATGTATTTTCAGTTCATTGCATTTTAATACTCAATGAAGAAAATGGTATTTTCTAATTCAGCCTGAAACTTCTGGAGACACATCCATAGCTGGAAGCTATTGTTTGAAAATTAAAAAATTGACAATTTCTTACGGTCTAATTTGCTCCTGATTAAGCAAGTAATTTCAGGAAAAGCCTGAAGTCTGGGTAAACATGATGTCTTCTATTTCATTTATCTCACTTTCAGGCTTCTTGTGCTAGGAAAATAGGAGTGTGTGTGTGTGTGTGTGTGTGTGTGTGTGTGTGTGTGTGTCTGAAAAATGGGTTCTTATCACTGTATATAATCAGAAATCAGCCCTTTCCTGGAAAGTTATGAAGAAATACTTACTCAGAAGGAATCTGGTCCAAGACCATGAGTTTTAGTAACATTTGTTGAACATTGGCTATGTGACATCTCTGAATACTGCTGGATGCTTAATGCCAGATGTACAGAACTGTGAGATTTGTTTTGGTATAAAGTACATGCATATAACATATTTTGATTATTTTCCACACCACTACTCTTCTCTCTCTTTCTCTCCTCTCTCCTGATTCCCTTCCTCACCTCTGAAAGTCTACCTTCTAGCTTCCTGTGCAGCTCACATTTTGAGAAGCAATGGTGTTTTGAGGTTTTGTTTTGCTTTGCTTTAAGAGTTGAATGACACAATGTGTATCTCAGCACTGTGCCTGCCAAATAATAAGTATTGAGTAATTTCTAATGGATTTTGTTGTTGTTCTTGTTGTTGTTGTTATTGTTGTTGAGGATAGCTATATTGTTTGGTGACTCTGAATTAAAATTTGAGTATTCCTTTAGATCTCTTTTGTAGTGTCCAGGAGCATTCTCAAAAGTGGATGAGAATATACAAAACAAAGTGGCATAACAACAACAACAAAGAAAAAAAAGAACAAAGATACAAATTTGACTGCTGCTGCTACACTTTATATTCATCTTGAGATTTCTGTAGCATCTTTTAGAATAATAATATCCATCCTTAGTAACAATATACTGGAAAGTTCTCTGAAGTAAGTTCTAGGACGTGTTCAAGGTAGTAAAGGTATTTCTGCATGGGTATATATATTTCCTGGAATGCTAACCCTTGGCTCATAATCTCAAACCCTACACTATTCTGACTCCTGGAATAAACACTGCAATGGTCATAACACCAAAGGAAACAGTTGCTGAAAGTGACACGTGCATGGCCTCAACCTAATTTCTTACTCTCAAAGAGTAAGACATTGAGAATCATGTTCAGGTTGGGAACTAGCAAAAGCAACTAAAGAGGATTTAAATTGGATTTTTATCTAGGTCTTAACTCAAGGGGAAAAATGAGCCCTCCCAGTTTGTACATTTCCTAGGACAGAAGTCCATATTCAGTCTGAAGTCCACACCCTAAGTAGCAATGAAACATGACCTGGCAGCTTCAAAGTCACTCTGTGTTCTTCGTGACCCACTCAGGAATCAGCAGAATGGTCAAGTGGCTGAAGCTTTCAAGGTTTGTAGGGTGGTTCCTACTGCTGTCATGAGAAGGTCTTTCCAATAACCATGGCAGGCAGCTTAACAGAAAATATAAACTGCATTTGCAAATAAACTGGGTGCATCAGTCAGTGCTTACTAGAGAAAACAGACTTACTACAAGATATACTAATATATAAGAATTTACAAAGGATCTACAAATAAGGTATAGGCCTACAAGATAAACCCTGAGGGGACTTCACTGACGTCATAAGAAACAAAGTACATGTGTTGGTATATAAGTCTTGCTCTATCTAGGTCTTAACCATCCAGCAGAAAAGTAAAAAAATGAAGTATACATCGCGGGGCCATAATATTAAGCTGAGCTGTAAATGGCTATGGTGGACAACTTCTTTGAATAACTCACTATTGTTGTGGAATGCTGGACTGTGTTGGATTGTGTTGTCGAGTTCAAGCACCTAAGTTAGTTGAATGACAATGGAGTGCACATCTTTCACAGATGTAGACAAAGGAAGGGGTATAGAAAGGAAGAATCATGATGTGTGTGTATAGACAGTACATTTGGGATAGATAACGCTGTGCTTCTACATAATTCTATGAGAGGCAAGATCTGCACTAATGGTAGTTGGACGGGATATTATGTCGGCTTCTAGTACAATGGACAACCACTAGGAAAATAACAAGGTAGAAAGTATTAATTATTGAATCTTTGATGTAAATCAGGTATAAAAAATAAGATAAACAACTACACTCTACTTACTGATAAGAGACATACGCTATAATAATATCTGTAAGTATAATATCATGTATACACCTTCTATGATGCCAAAACATTATGAAAACAGTTTGCAATTTATTAATTTATCAAATCCATCTTGTCAAGGTATCTTAAAACTGTCTCATTGATATTTGTACTTCAATAAAACAAAAATTAAAAAAAATATATATAAGAATTTACATGAACAGTATAGAATGGCTACAATCAGAGTTTACACCCTGGGGATCAAAGGAACCAGCTGAATGCCTAAAGCTCACCATAGTGTCTCACGTGAGTTCGCATCAGGAGGCTGAAATGTCTGAACCAGAAGGGTAACATGTCAGTGCTGGAGGCTGAAGAATCTTCACTGGAAGCCAGGAGCTGACTAAAAGTGAAGGCTGAGTTCCTCTGAAGAAAACAGAAGCAATCCTTCCTTTTTTCTTTCCCTTTTTAATTCTATCTGGGTGATAGTCCTCTGGAGAGGCTCTTGCACCCCCAGAACTATGCTGAGCCAGTTTAGGTGGCCATTAGTAAGTAGCTCAAATTCATTGACTATCATGCTGGTTAAGTTTCCTAAACAAATTTCCACCTGAAAATGAATGGCCGTCTGATGACATTTTATATCTGCTAAAAGAACAAAATGTCTACTAGCTCACACATAGAAATCAACATTAGAGTCGAGAATGAGAAACTGAGTTTTCATCTCAGCTTACATTGCTAGCTAGTACAGCACAATATAGTAATGACACCTGGCATGGCCTACCTATGTGTAAAGCTTTGGAAGTGGGCAGGCTTCATGAGGCAGATTTCATGCTTTCAAAATTTTAATCTTTTATTTATGTATTTATTTATTTATTTGATACAGGATCTCATTACACAGCTCCTCCTGCCTCAGCCTCTCCAGTACCAAGATTACAGGGTTGCAGCACCACACCTGGTTTCAGTGGTTTGCATGCTACACTTCAGGGCTCCTGGGCTGGCCCTGCTTACAGCACCAAGGATAGGGTCCTTGCACTTGCCAGGTAGGCTTAGACTGCCACACTATCTCCCCAGCCCCTCATGGGTTCAAATTCTGATCAATAGTTTCTTGTCTGTGAGATATTGGACAAGTCAAATAACCTTTCTGAATCTAAGTTAACCTGTCCACAAAATAAATAAATAAATAAATAAATAAATAAATAAATAAATAAATAAATAAATAAATAATTAAATCTGATAAAGGAAAATAACACACGGGTTTCAATTAAGATTAAACAAGTTTATATATTTGAAATCCTTCAAACAGAAAACATCACAAAGAAACACAGTAAACATCACTAAAACAAGCTTCTTCATTACAAATCTTTCATAAATCAATTGGATCACCAATTCTCACCCAATTGGTTTCTGGGTGAGGGTCATTTCTCACATCTGGTATAATAAGAAAATGCAGAGGATGAAAAGAAATGATGTATGTAGAAGCATTCTAACAGGTTAGAAGAGCCAGACCTGCTGTGAAATGAGAAAACGCTTTTTAGTTTGTGTCACATTTCATCTTGGTAAAATGAAAGATGAGATCCTTGTTGTGCATTGTTTCTGGAGTGAACCTTTTCTGACTTCTCTAGATGTCTGACATCTCCAGTTCTCTAATCTGCCAAAGCTTTTATTCTGACACAATCAGAGGTCATTGGGAGGAGGAATTAACACAAATTTCAAACAAATATCAACTTGAACATAACAATTGCTTAGAACAAGAACAGATCTGTGACAAAATGAATCCCTCCCAGAGATGTATCCTATGTTTTTCACAAACTCTCTTTATCATCCACACAAGTCCATATCTTTGACAGGCACAAAATGTTGACACAAGAGGTCTATTTAGCAGAGCATACAGGCTCACTTGAGCTTTAAAGTGACTAATTGGTTAAGATAGTGGTGCTGAGTAGGCTGAGTCCTCTCTATTCAGTGTCCCTACTGCAGAAAGTAGAGCTGTTGGCCTCCAGGAGCAGAGAATTATACTTCTCATATGGTGATGGACTTACACCTCTTACCCACTGGGGAGCACCCCAGCTCATCATTCAGTACACACCTACAAAATACCAAGAGGCAATCTAGTATAGACAGTGAGTGTAGGTTGTGAGAGAAACTTGAGTCAATACCCTGACCATATTGCCTAACACGTGTGTAAATTTAGTAAGGTGACATACTTGTCAGCATCTTGGTTTCTCTGTACAATTAAAATACAATTGTACTTCTTTACATAAGTTGTCTGTTGCCACAGAACTGTACCCAAAAGTCAGCATCATAAAAAGTGGTTTCTGTGGGTCAAGTTCAGAGGTGCCTTAGCTGGATGGTCCTGTCTCAGGATCCCTCAGAAATCTCTCCTCACACTGCTGGCCAGAACTCCCAATCGCCTGGGATGAGAACATCTGTTTATAAATGCCTTATGTAGTATTTTCAAACCCTTATTTCCTTCCTGAATATGGGGAAGGGTCCTCCATTTCTCACCAAGAAGGAAGCTGCAGTCTAACTTCCCATCACCTCTGTTTACAAATGCCTTATGTAGTATTTTCAAACCCTTATTTCCTTCCTGAATATGGGGAGGGGTACTCCATTTCTCACCAAGAAGGAAGCTGCAGTCTTCTACACTGCAACCTCTGAAGTAACATACTGTCCTTTGCTTGTTGGTCACAGATGAACCCTGAAACAATGTTGGAAAGTGGTTACACAGTGTTGTGCATACCAAGAGTTGGGGAACATTGGTATCCAGTTTTTAATGCCTCATTACCTGATGGACTTATTGGGAAAATTTGTAAACCCATATGTGCAAAAATTTTAGATTAGGATCCAAAACATCATAAGCACCCAATAAAAAATACCAAAATTATAATTTTGATGCTGTTGTTAGTTTAAACAATTAGGTCTTTAAAAAAATACCCAGTATCAAGAATAAATCTGTAGGAGTTTTCACTCTCTCACACAACAAGTACAAACAATGGAAGTGCCAAGTTTGGATCAGGGACTCAGCTGTATTACTTAGGACTTCCCCATACCTGCTGCTGCCATTCTTGATGTGGTCATGTTTTCTTCTTAATTAATTTTATTGAGAAAAAAATTGCAATGAGACATTTTCAAAACAGGTTGGTAGAAGAGTTACAACAATTAATACATTGCATATTGTTGTCTTTGTAGTAGTCATTCATAGCACAGACGTGATATATTGTTTGAATGCTATTAGTAAAATTATTTCTTCTTTTTCTTGAATTAAGAAAAAATAGCTATATATCTATCCTATTTTCTTATGAGCAAAAGGAACCTACCAAGAATTGAACCCCAACCCAAGACAAAGGCAGGAGGAAGGAGAGTGGGTAGAAGTAAGGATGACTCCGTTTTGTTTTGTTTTGTTTTTCTTTTAACAAAGGAAAGTATTTTCAGAAGCTTTTTGGATGACTTCTCCATGAATCTCATTAGGCAGCCATATGCCTATCCTGAACTTCAAAAAACAGCTAGAAAATATCTGACAGTTTTTGAGATGGTGATCTCAGCAGACTAGTCACAGACATCAGAGAAGGGAGCAGCTGTTGTGAGCTCAGGGTGCCATAACAAAATACCATGGAGTGCTGGCTTAACAGACATTTCTTTTTCACAGCTCAAGATACTGGAAAGTCCAAGGTCAATGCAACAGTTGCTTCAGTTCTTGCTGAGGGACCTCTTCCCACTTTGCTTACATGACTTTTCCTTGCATGGTGATCTCTCTTTCTTTCCTTCTCTTGTCACATCAAAAAGGACCCACCCTCGAGTCTCCCTCTAAGCCAACTTAGCTACCACTTCTGCATGCCATCACATTGGAAGTTAGAGCTTTGAGTTATGAATAAGGGCAGGAGTGATGTGAAAACATTTGGTTGTCAACAAGGAGTTATCCAAGAGTCTGCCCATCTCACCATACAGATTATATTGTTTGAAACACCTTAGGATAATTCTTTTCACTTAGAGTAGAAATATGAGTAAACTGGAAAGGTTGTTCAATTCACCAAGCAATGCAGCAGCATTTGATTAAATATTGTTCACCTGGCAGCATTCAGTAAATAAGGTGTTGAACCTAACTTGTAACTTTCTCCAAAATTGCTAAAGCTTACTATAATTTAAGCAATATTATGACAGTCTTACTGAAGTGCTTTGCCTCCATGTCTTACTTGGTGGTATCTGAACATAGTTTAACATTCATTGAATGACAGGGTTGCCATTGGGTATCAACTATTTCACTGTACACAAACATTCTCCAATACTCAGAGACTACTTCCTCTAATACTAAATTCTCCTATCCTGTCCAATGTGCCATGTGTAGTCTACACTATATCACAAAAAGTATATAGTTTTGTACAAAAGTACCTCCTCCTTTAAGGCTTGTTTGTTTTTTTCTGTCACTTCTATCTCCATTAAACTACTAATCTCAGTACCTGCTACTCTTTGTAGTTTAACAATAACTTAGGAAAGCATGAAATAACCCCAAGGGAGCAAGGAGGAGCCCCTGCTTGTCCCACAGGAACATAGTGGTAAACATGGGGAGTTCAGAAGTCTCCAAACACTTCCTCTCTACAAAACCAGGCCCCCAGGTGGCCTGCTCAGCCAGCCCTTCAGTGATCTTGCAGAAGAAACAGCTCCAGGGTAACTGGTTTATTACTCTGAGAAGCCAAGGTGGGGCATGTGAGAGAGCTAAAATGGATCGTTCTCTAATCTCTGCTGTGGTTTGGATGCTCATGTGTTGAGAACTTGGTTCCAAGCATAGCAGTTCTGAGAGGTGGGGGTTTGGAGAAATGATTCTCATTGTAGTGCTGCCCTTAGAAATGAGTTAATTCATGTGTAAATTAGTGGATTAATGGGTTATTGTGGAAATGGCTTTGTTATAAGTGAGCTTTCTGCTGGACGTGGCATTGTCTCCATTGTGCTGAATAAGACTATAAACTGGCACCAGCATATCTTGAACTTGAACACAGGGAAATGAGGGCTCAGTTCTACGTTTAGAAATTTCTTTCAAAGTATGAAATGATCTCAAACATCCTCACTCTTCAAGAGAGGTAAAGATACAGAATGATGGATTTTTCAGTAACTTTCAAAACTGCACCAAATTTTATAATTAACCAGCTGATGTATCCTTCTTACCTCTATGGTTTTAACCTAAGAAAATTTGATTTGTCAAGGCCTGTGAGCCAGTTATTTTAAGCAAAACCCGATTAGATTTCTTGGCCTATGTATGCCTTGGTCTAAATCTCTGGGCTGCACCAATTGGTATCACCCTTCACAGTTGTTAATTGATTGTTTGATTGTCTTGCCTTGGGAAGCAAGCATGGTTAGTTCTGGCAAGTTCCTTGCGTTCTTGGCATTCCTATAGTAGAGTTATCTCTCAATATTAAACCTCACTGATACTTTATATACCATACATGTCATAAGTAATTTAGGGACAGTAAGAGTATGTTAAGTGTGTAGTGAGTTCTCACTAGTATCAAGATAGTAGTCAATGCCTAGACTAGTATTTTGTAAACTAGGATTCTAGTTTACAAAATGAGCAACAGGTTTGGTTAAAAAATCATGACAAAATAGTGAGCATAAATTACCATAGTTGACCAAATTAAACATTTGTTAAAAAAAAAAAGTCATTCATCATGAAATTATATGGGAGACTGTTAGAGAAAAAAAATGGAATGGGAAGAAGCAGACAAGGAAAGGCAAGAAGAACAAGGAGGGATGCTCAAAGTATGTTACATCCATGTACAATGATGCCAAAGTTAAATTTATTATTTTGATAAATAATATGCATTAGTAAAAAAGAATAAAATCACTCACAATCTATATTTTCATGCTTATTTTATTGAGATTTTGCCATTTATAAAATGGTCCCCAAGCATAATGCTACAGGGGGCCCAGCGAGATAACTCAGTGGTCTAAGCACCTGCTGAGGCAAGCTTAGGCAGATACAGGTGTCTGTAGTCCAACCCCTGGCACCACATGCTGTGCCAACCCTGCCCACAGGGCAGGCTGAGTTGGCCAAATAAATAATATAAAAACTTGAAGTGCTGTCTAATAGTCATCCAAATCACTGATACATATGATAGAGAAATCACTTATACTCACTTATGAGTTATGGTGCTCTTGACTACTAGTTCTATGTTAATGAATCAACAATATATATTAAATAACATGTCTTTTTTCAGAAACACACAAAACATGGCTATGTGTTGACCAGTTGATAAAAATGTTGAAGTGGTCCCATTAAAAAAGCCTTGGTCCAGTATTTCCCTCATAATAATGACCTAGTACTTACTAATTCAGTGTTTGCTGAGACTTTATAATGCATAACTACATGAATCATGTGCCCAAACTGTTTTGTGAATATTATTGAAATAAAATTTGGATAAGTACAAGCAACTAGGTACAATTGTCATATGTTCCTCACTAAAGCTCCTAAAATGTCTGTCTTGTTGCTGGACCTTTCCTAATAACAGGAACCTTCCTAGACAAAGTGAGATCCAACTTTCAAACACAAAAGGACTCTCAGCAGTTGTGGCAGAAACAGTATGACTTTCTCTTGACTCAGGCATCTTCTAAATAAATAATATTCTTTCTGTTCTAAGTATCTCACAAAACTAAGAAAAGTATTATAAAGTCCTGTGTCATATACAATAAAACAAGATAATGCATTAGTAACTGGAAGGATATCAAACTGAAGTTTTCAGTCTTTATGTGCATTAAGAAAGTCCAACAAGACACAAATAACCCTGTCATATTCAAGGGAATTCGGGGGAATGATGTATCCTATTTCCCATTTTTACTATGGCACATTGCCCAGTATTCTCCCTGGTAGATGAAAAGCTCAGCTAAGGACACAGAGAGAAATAAGATGGGCAACCTATATTTTCTACCAAAATTAACTTACAACCATCCTTAGAGGTCATTACTCTGAGAAAAAAATTTTATAATTTTTATTATCTACATTAAAATTTACAGTGTCATTGTTCAAACCTTGATCATTGCACTAGAGTACTACAGCATCCTGCCAAATACTCTCTCTGTCTCTGTCTCTGTCTCTGTCTCTCTCTCTCTCTCTCTCTCTCTCTCTCTCTCTCTTTCCAATTCTTGTGGAGACCTCCTCCAGTTCTTCACTATTCCAGATGCACTTTTATCAGGTAAGGTCCCCACTATAAGCCTGTTATACTTTAAATGAAGCTTATCCCCTAAAGATTAAGGGGAAGCTCGATCCTCAGTACAACAGTGTCAAAATGGGGTAGAGGGCTTTAGGATGTGGGACTAGTGATAAGTTCTTAGATTACAAGAGGGATCAGGTATTTATTGTAGAACCCCTGAGTTAGTCCCTAAAAGAGGTTATTACAAATCCCCCACCTCTCTGGCTTCCTATCTCCGCCTCTCACATGTCCTCCCTGTATTAAGTTACTACTCTCTATGAAGTCCTCACCAAAGTCCAGCCAATGCCAGGGTCATGCTCTTGAGCTAAATAACCTCTTGGTCTTTAAAACATCATCCATCTTTAAGAGTACAGAACCTAAAATCCATAAGTGGGCATGCAAAAACATTTGAAATTTACCATTATTTGTTTTCAGTGCCTTCCAACACACAATCCATCCTCCTACAACCCTTATATCTAAATTCAACTCATTTCTGTTCAATATGTGATTTGTTGTTTATACTTAGGTTCTAGAGTTAGAATGACCTGAATCTGAGTTCTTATTCATCTGCTTGTTGTGTAGCTTTAGGCAAATAATCTCAATACTTTTATTTTCAAAATAGGGTAAGTAATAAGAATGACTATCTCAGAGATTCATTCTGATGAGTAAATGTTATTACATATAAAATTACTTTGTAGTACTTTGGAGATTAAAAGCACTGAATAAATGTTAGTTTTTAAAAGATAAACATTATACAGACCAGTTTCATGTTTTAACCTAACTACCTTGAAATGTCATCCTTCCAATAATATCCATCCTTCTTCTTCTCTGCCCTCTAATTCCATCTTTCCATATGGCCTTGTCCAACAGACTAAACATGACATTTAGAAATAGGATGAAGAAGAGGAAACAGGACAAGTGACAGTGAATGAATAAATTATTACACTTCCTTAGAACATTCCTAAGGAATGTGGAAATGAAAATAGAATATTCTAGATCAGGTATTGACAAAATTTTTCTATATAATGGTTTTGTACCTATTTACTTTCTATCACAAATATTCACCACTTTTGTTGTCCTATGAAAGCAAAATCACTTTTAAAAAATGTCAGTGTATAGATATCACAATAAATGTGCCCCAATAAATATTAATCATAATAGATAGCAACAATTTACCAACAAAAGAACAAATTGTCTGATTCAAATATGAATAAAATACTTGAATGAACATTTTTTCAAAAAGATACACAAATGGCAGGCAAATCAAATGATATTCACAGACACTAACTAAGGCAAATGAAAACTACAATGAGATATGACATCTGCCTATTAGAATGATTATTCTTTTTTTAAAACATACAAAATAACAACTGTTGAGAAGGCTGGGAACAAAACATAATCTCTGTGTGTTATGGATAGCAGTGTAAATGTTGCCAATACTGTGGAAAATTGCATGAAAATTCTTCAAAAAAAACAAACCTAGAATCAACACACACTGATCCGCACATCCCCAGGCCCCTCAAGTGTGGGGCAGAGCTCCTGCTCTTCCTGCACCTGCCTGACCAAGCCCACACCAGCCACGCGAGAGAGACCACTCGGTGCTTTCTGCTGACCATCCCTGCCCCTCCAGAGACAGTACATCTTGCCCTACACAATGTATCCAGCCCAGCACAGGCCCAGCAACTGTGCGGGAGAACTTCCAGCTTCCCTGCACCTGTGGGACCTCTTCGGACCAAAGCACAGGCAAGAATCACAAGTGAAACACTCTGTCACACACTTTGGACCCCTCCACACCTCTGGAGCCCCCGCGCTGAAGACCGCAAAATGAGTGAGAACTTCTCGCTCTCAAGACCCCCAGATCCATCACAAGCTCAAGCCTCACTAGTGTGTGGGAGAGATTCTGTGCTCCCCTGTGTACCCTGGGCCAGGGGCACAACAGAGGAAAACCACAGGTTCACTATTGTGCCAGACGGGCACAACAGGTTCACTTACAAGGATTACAGCAGGAACTAGCTAAACAGCTAGACCCAAGCCAGGCATAACTGGAAAAACTCAAACATAATACAGCTGCACCTAAATTTCAGTAAGTGCTAAGGTTATATATAACTGCACCAAAGCTCTACACCAGTGTTATACGAAATGATACAGACAAGGAGGAAAATGCAATCTCAGGCCTCAAGCCCACCCAGAACAAGTGCAGAGAACACTAGCTCAGCTGAAATGTATGAATTAATAGCATCAGAAGTACAGGGCTGGGAAGATGGCACAGTGGAACAAGCACTTCCCTGGCAAGCGCAAGGGCCTGAGTTCAATCCTCGGTTCCACCAATTTAAAAAAAAAAAAAAAAAAAAAAATCCACCATGCCAAAAACTAAAACTTGACCCAGCTCTATCACCATGCACTAGGCTAAAGTCAAAATCAATTAAAGATCTAAACATTAAAACAGAAACAATCTCCTGGAAGAGAAAGTAGGAGGAACTCTTGAAGACATAGGGGTAGGTAAAGAGTTCATGAACAAACATATATTCACATGGGAAGCACTTGAAAGAATCAACAACTGGGATCAACTCTTCTTAAGGAGCTTCTGCATGTCAAACGAAATTGACAACAGAGTGAAAAAACAACCGACAATCTTTGAAAAAATCCTAACTAATAAGCAATCAGACAGAGGACTACTGTCTAGAATATATGAAGAACTAAGATATAACAGGGCCCTCCAATTTAAAGACCCAATTCACAAATGGGCATCTGAGATGAATACATACTTCTCAGAGGATGAAATTAAAGAAGCAAATAAATATATGAACAAATGCTCCACATCGCTAGCCATTCATGAAATGCAACTAAAAACAACACTGAGATACCATCTCACTCCAGAAAGAATAGCTAAAATAAGGAAATCAACCAACAACAAATGTTGGAGAGGTTGTGGAGAAAAGGGAACACTTCTCCCCTGCTGGTGGGAATATAGACTGGTACAACCATTGTGCAGGTCAGTGTGGAGACTCCTCAAAACAGTAGGACTAGGAATCCCATTCAAGCCGCCTATCCCCCTACTGGGAATTTTCCCAAAGGATCTGAAAACATTGTATCATAGTGATATGTGTGTACCTACGTTTATAGTAGCACAATGTGTGACAGCAAAATCTTAGAAACAACCGAGATGTCCATCACATGAGGAATGGTTGAAAAAGATGTGGTATTTCTATATAATGGAGTATTACTATTAAGAATGATAAGTTTGAAGCATTTATACTGAAGTGGATTCCACTTGAACATATACTCATAAGTGAAATAAACCAGACACACATGTGTACATATTGCATAGTCTCCCTAGTATAACAAGCAAAAAGCAGAAATACAAAAGGAAACGTACAACAACAACAAAAATCAATTGAATCAGATAAGGCAAAGTGAATGGCACATGCTGCAGGATACTAATCAGCTTTTTTTCTGGATGGTTAACAACCTAAGTTCACAAGTCAGAGTTGGAGAAATAGAAGAGCCACAAGGCCAGCCAACATTTTGGACCTAGCCTTTCAAGGTCAGCGAAGACTCAGGCATAGGAGAACCTGTACTGCAACATCATGAAACTCAGTTGAGCTCCAAATTTTCTGAACAAGGAGATTATTGAGCCACAGAAGAAAGAGATCAAAGTTCTATAGTGTGCCCAGGGAGAGTCACATGGAGAGAAAACTTTCTCTCAGGCTCAAACAGAGAGCAAACTGGTCAAGCATTGGCCGTGACTCATCCACATGGATGACACAGACAAAAGATCTACAGAATAATGTACAGGACTACAAGATACACCCTGAGAGAACTTCACTGACCTCATAAGAAACATAAAGTACATGTGTTGGTATATAAGTCTTGCTCTATCTAGTCTTAACCATCCAGCAGAAAAGTATAAAAATGAAGTATACATCGCAGGGCCATAATATTAAGCTGAGCTGTAAATGGCTATGGTGGACAACTTCTTTGAATAACTCACTATTGTTGTGGAATGCTGGACTGTGTTGGATTGTGTTGTCAAGTTCAAGCACCTAAGTTAGGTGAATGACATCGGAGTGCCCACCTTTGACAGGTGTAGACAAAGGAAGGGGTATAGAAAGAAAAAATCATGATGTGTATATAGACAGTACAGTTGGCATAGATAACGCTGTGCTTCTACATAATCCTATGAGAGGCAAGATTTGCACTAATGGTGGTTGGACAGGATATTATGTTGGCTTCTAGTACTATGGTCATCCACTAGGAAAATAATTGTTGAATTTTTGATATAATTCAGGTATAAAAGGTAAGATAAGTAAACAGCTACACTCTTAATTTCCTGATAAGAAACATCTGCTATAATAATGTCTGTAAGTATAATATCATGTAT
This sequence comes from Ctenomys sociabilis, assembly GCA_004027165.1. Lineage (NCBI taxonomy): Eukaryota > Metazoa > Chordata > Mammalia > Rodentia > Ctenomyidae > Ctenomys > Ctenomys sociabilis. The sequence continues at coordinate 14,314 of PVKA01021577.1, read as the reverse complement.
GCACCTTGTACGATATTAAAACAGTATGAAAATAGTTTGCAATGTATTAATTTATCGAATCTGTCTTGTCAAGGTGTCTTAAAACTGTCTGATTGATATTTGTACTTCAATAAAATAAATTTATAAAAATAGCATCAGAAGTACAGAAACAATCAAGAAAGGTATAGAGGAAATAAGAGCAGAATCAATTTCTGAAATAAAAAAAGAAATCTTTGAATTCATAGTCTCTGAAGTATAGAATCAAACACAGAAACATAAGGAGGAAACTTAATCTGAAAAAAGCTCTGCAGTAAAAGAATTAATAAGTGTTTGGAAAGAAGACATTGATAAAAAAATAGAGATTAGCAAAATGACAGATTCTTTGAATCAGCAATACAGGAAAGAAGTAGATGACATGAAACAGAGTCAAAGAGATATAGAAGAACTTCAAAGCTCAACCACAAGTCTACAAACCATTTGAGTGAAAGTGAAGACAGTTTCAGATCTTGAAGATGCTGGTGCAGCTAGTGAAAAGCTAAGAAAGGATCTCTTAAAAACAACTAGGAGGCAGGAAAAAATAATTCAGCACCTGAAAGATGATACAAAAATGAACAAAGTGAGACTAATAGGCATCAATGAGAAGTATGGAGTCAATACAAATGATATAAAAACAATATGGGCAAAAGTAAAAGCAGAAGACTTCCCAAATATGAGGAAACAATCTGACATTCATGTAACTGAAGCGTACAGAATGCCACATAACCAACCAACTTCCATTACAAAGGAAAATTAAAGAATTTCATGATGATAAAGCCATCCCTACACAAACTACTGAAAGATGTTCTAGAGAGGGACCACAATGATCAGAACTCCATGAACAAGAACAGAAGGAACCCACTAAATAGGGCAAACAATGAAACACAGGACAAAAAGGAGTAAACAACAAAAGGTAAGTAACATGTCAATTGTAACTCAACACATCTCAATTATAACCATTATTATAAATGAACTCAATGCACCAATTAATTGGTGGCACAGTGGATAAGGAAAAAAATCCAACAATATGCTCTATACAAGAAACACACTTAACTCATAAAGAAACTAATAGTAGGCTGAAACTCAGAGGAAGGAAAACAATACTATATACCAAAGTACCTCAGAAAAAAGCAGAGGTGGCAATCCTGCTTCCAGACAGTCTCAACTTCAAACAAAATAAAGAAGGCCACCATGCACTAGTTAGTGGAGAAATTCAAGAGGAACAGGTACCACTCATAAATGTATATGCACCAAACACGGGAGCATCCAACTATATAACAGAAATTTTAATAGACATGAAAAATCTGATCTCCAATACCACAATCTTAACAGGAGACCTTAAGAGCCCCTTATCCCAAAAAGACAGGTCAATCACACAAAGAAGTAGCAAGGAAGTAGCAGAACTGAACCAGGGCTTGAAACAAATGGACCTGGCAGACACATACAGAGGGTTCCACCCAAAAATAAATGAATACACATTTTTTTCAGCTGCACGTGGGTCATTTTCTAAAACAGACCACATACTAGTCCAGAGGTCATGCTTAAATATATGCAAGAAAACAAAAATTATCCCATGCATATTATCTGACCGCAGCACAATGATTCTGGAAGTAAATGACAAGAGAAACCAGAAAACTCCCTAAATGCAAGGAAATTAAACAATGCCCTACTCATCAATCAATAAGTCACAGATGAAATTAAGCAAGAAATTCAACAATTCAATGAAAATTCAACCACAACTTATCAGAATTTATGGAATACAATGAAAGCTGTTCTCAGAGGGAAATTGATAGCTATGAACTCATACATTAGGAAAACAGAATGGGAATAAACACACACCCATTAGATGCACCTCCAACATCTAGAAAGGAAAGAGCAAACCAAACCCGAAACTCAAAGATGGGAAGAAAGCATAAGGATTAAAGCAGAAATTAATTCAGTTGAGACAAAGAAAACAGTTCAAAGCATTAACGAAATCAAAAAGCTAGTTCTTTGAAAGACTAAATAAAATCAATAAGCACCTAGCTAACCTCATCAAAAAGAGGAACAAAAAAATTCAAATACAAGCAATAAGGAATAAAGAGGTGTAATCGCCACAGACACAGTGGAAATTCAGAAGATTAACAGTAGCTACTTTGAGAATATTTACTCTCACAGAAGAGAAGACATGAACCAAATGGATTCCTTGAAAGGTACAAATTACCAAAACTGAACCAAGAGAATATAATAATTCTCAATAACCCAATAACAGCAGTGAAATAACAAATGTAATAAATATCCTACCAACAAAGAAAAGTCAGGGTCGTGATGGAGTCACAGCTGCATTCTATAAGAAATTTACAGAAAATATAGTCCCTGCACTCCACAAAATCTTTAATGAAATGGAAAAGGAAACAGTTCTCCCAAAATCATTCCTGGAGGCAACTATTATACTGGTACCAAAATGAGGGAAAGATGCAACTAAAAAGAGAACTACAGACCAATTTCCCTCATGAACATAGTTGCAAAAATCCTCAATAAAATCCTAGCAAATACAATACAGCAAACCATCAAGAACATCATACACCATGACCAGGTAGGACTCATCCCAGTGATGCAAAGATGGTTCAATATTTGAAAATCTATAAATGGGAGACACTATATCAATAGAGTAAAAATTAAAAAAAAAAACATGATGATCTCAATTGATGCAGAAAAGGCTTTTGACAAAGGCTAGCACTCATTCCTGCTCAAAATCCTACAGAACATTGGAATACAAGGCATTTATTTCAGTCTGATAAAAGTCATCTATGAAACCCCAATGGCTAATATAATGGGGAAAAACTGAAATCTTTTACTCTCAGATCTGGGAGAAGACAAGGACGTCCTCTATCACACCTCCTATTAAATATAGTTCTGGAATCATAAGCTGGAGCCATTAGACAAGAGGGAGAAATAAAAGGAATAAAAATAGGTAAATAAGAAGTTAAATTATCACTATTTGCAGATGACATGATATTTTACTTGGAAGACCCAGAAAAACTCTACCAAGAAGCTGCAAGAACTGATACACAAATTCAGCAGCATAGTAGGATACAAAACTAATACCCAAAAATCAATAGCATTCCTTTACAGAGATAACATACTGAAAGGGAAATTACAGAAACAATTCCTTTTACAATAACACTGCAGAAAATGAAATACCTTGGAATTTATCTAACTAACGAAGTCAAAGATCTTTTCACCAAAAATTATACTACTCTGAAAAAAAGAAATCATACAGGTTTTCAGAAAATGGAAAGATACTCCCTGCTCCTGGATAGGAAGAACCAACATTGTAAACATGGCCATATTCCCAAAATTGTTGTATAAATTCAATTTAATCCCTATCAAACTACCAACAACATACCCCTAGACATAGAGAAATTGTTCCTAAAATTTATTTGGAACCAGAAAAGATGTAGAACAACAATCTCAATTCTGGCCAAGAAAGACAAGGCAGGAGACATTATAGTTCCTGACTTGAAATTATACTACAAAGCTACGGTGATAAAATCAGCATGGTATTGGCAACAAAATAGACCTGAGGATCAATGGAGTAGACTAGAGGATGCAGAGGCTTCTATGAACATGTTCAACAACTTCATCTTTGACAAACAGGCCAAACATGCTTACTGAAAAAAAAATAGCCTCTTTAACCAATGGTGCTGGAAAAACTGACACTCTACATGCCAAAAACTAGAATTTGAGCCAGGTCTATCACTGTGCACTAAGCTAAAGTGAAAATGGATTAAAGATTTAAACATTAAAACAGAAATGTTCAGTGTCCTAGAAGAGAAAGTAGGAGGAACTCTTGAAGACATAGAAGTCAGCAAAGAGTTAATGAACAAAAATCAACTTGTATGAGTAATGAAAGAATTAGCAACTGGGACCACCACTTGTTGAGAAGTTTTTGCACATCAAAAGAAATTACCAATAAAGTAAAAACACAACCCACAAAATTTGAAAAAACTCCCTATAATCACTTACATAAAGGTCTTCTTTCTTGAATTTATAAAGAACTAAAACACATTAGAGCCCCTAAATTTAAAGACCCAATGTGGAAATGGGCATCTGAGATGAACACAAACTTCTCAAAGGATGAAATTTAAAAAATGAATAAATATATGAAAAAATACCCCACATCATTAGCCATCTGTGAAATGCATATTAAAACAATACTGAGATACCATCTCACTCCATAAAGAATGGCTATCATAAATAAATCAACAAACAACAAATGTGGAGAGGCTGTGGGGAAAACAGAACACTTCTCCACTACTGGTGGGAATGTAGACTGGTACAAACATTATGGAAATAAGTATAGAGACTCCTTCAAAAACTAGGACTGAAAATCTCATTCAAGCCAGCTGTCCCCCTACTGGGAATTTTCCCGGAGGAACTGAAAACATCATATCATAGTGATATATGTGTACCTATGTTTATAGCAGCACAATGTGTGATCGCAAAATATTGGAAACAACCAAGATGCCTGTCACATGAGGAATGGTTGAAAAAGATGTGGTATTTTTATACAATAGAGTATTATTCAGCTGTAAAGAATGATTTAAAACTTGAAGCTTTCATATTGAAGTGGATGCCACTTGAACATATACTTACAAGCAAAATAAACCAGACCCACATGTGTAAACATCATATAATCTCTCTAGTATAAGAACTCAAAAGAAAAATTACAAATAGAAAGGTATAACACAATCAAAAGGAAAGAAAGACTTGAGAATTGGACAATGAGAAGGCAAAGAGAAAATCTGCAAAACATGACAGGGGCAAAACCATACATTTATATGCACAAGATGGGTAAGGCAATGATCCTGAGAAACATCAACAATTATTGAAACTAGAAATTAATTAGTGGGATTCTCACCCTGACTAACTATATACGCTGATACCTGTGAACCAAGCAACTGCACTGAAGATAGCAATGTGTAATAGAAGGGTCACGCTTGGAATGCCTGACTACCTGCTCTTCTAAGTGTGTACTTCTTGTCATGACATACTAATTGTTACCATACTGTCTCTCAAGTAAAAGGTGTTTTTTCTTTTTTAAATTAAGGGTAATAAATGGAAAAAAGACACAAAAAAGTCACAGGACAATCCTGCTACAATGGTGTATATGGTTAGATTTCTAAATTGCTGTGTAAAAATATGTAAGTGCTTATGCCTATTTTTAATTATGTTTTTTTTTCATATTATGTAGAAACTTAAAGTTTAACATATCAATACTTGATGGAAAATATGTGATCCATGTTATGCCTAAGATGATTGATATTTAGATAGATAGTTAGGGTAAACTGAAATGCATATGTTTCAGGGTAGTAATAACCTTGCCTTCTGGAGGGTTAACAACCTAAATTTGCATATCAAAAATTAGAGAAAAGGAAGGGCTGCAAGGTCAGCCAACATTTTGGCCCTAGCCTTTCAAGGTCAGTGAAAAGTCAGGACATAGGAACCCCTATACTGTAACATCATGTAACACAGTTGTGTCCCAAATTTTCTGATCAAGGAGATTATGGAGCCACAGAGCAATGTGATCAATGATGTATAGTGTTCCTAAGGAAAGTCACATGGAGAGAAAACATTCAGGCTTTCACAGAGAGCAAATTGCTCAAGCAATGGTTGTGATTCATCCACAAGGCTGACACTGGCAAAGGATCTACAAAGTGCAGTACAGGGTTTCAGGATAAACCCTGAGGGTACTTGGCTGACCTTATCAGATACAAAAGTTACATTTCCTGTTATATTAGTCTTGCTTTATCTTGTTCTTAACCATCCAGCAGAAAAGTATAAAAACAAGGTATGTAAAGTAAAGCCATACTAATATGCTGAGCTGTTAAACAACTCCACATAACCCCTACTATTGTGGACTGCTGGACTGTGTTGGATTCCTTTGCTGAATTCATGCACCTATAGTATTTAGATGCCAATGGAATACCCATCTCTGACAAAACTAAACAAAAAAAGAGGATATAAAGGAAGGACTATTTTGTATTTGTGTATACAGAATAGTCAGGATAGATGTATAGCTAGTCTCCTTAATTCAATGAGTACAAAAGTGTTTGGGCAGGATATTCTGTCTGCTTCTTGTACTATGGATAACCACTGAGAAGATAACAATGTACAATATATTTATTATTGAAACTGTCCTATTAATCAGTTCTGAAACTGTCTTTTTGTTTCTCAAAAAATAAGAATAACAATAAAATAGAATCACCACACAATCTGTAATTCTACTGCTGTCTACATACCCAGGAGAAAAGAGAACAAGAACTCCAATGTTCAAAACAAAATCATTCATAGTGATCTAAAGGTGAAAATAATTCAAGTATCCATTCATGAAAGAAGGGACAAACAAAATATGATACATAGATAAAATTTCTTCTTAAAAGGAAATTCTGATCTAGCAAAGCTGAACAACAACAAAATGAATGTTAAAGTCATTACACTATGTAAAATAAACCAGTCAAAAAAGGACAAATGGGCCAAGGATATAGCTCAGTGCCATAAGCACTGATCCCCAGTACAGAAAAAAAGAGGACAAATATTGTGTGATTTTTCTCTCTTTTTTAACCTTTTATTTACTTTGTTTAGTACAAGGTTCACTACGTACCTCAGACTGACAGTGATCCTCTTATCTCAGCCTCCCTCAGTTTCCCTAGTGCTGAAATTACAGGCATTCTCCACTACACCCAGTTCTGGGGCCAGCACAGCATGTGATTCTGGGTTCTTGGGTTTGCTAGGCAGTTGCTTAGACCTCTGCACTTTCTCCCCAGTCCCGCTATTTTTCTCTTTATAAGGTATCTGGTGTTATCAATGCATAGACTAACAGTGGTTACAAGGAGCTGAGAACTCATATTTAAGGGATACAGTTTCAGTTGGGGCAAACAAAATAGTTGCAGGAAGTGGGTAATTCTGATGATTGAACAAAAAGGTAAGTTGTTTGGTTTGTTTTCTTGTATTCTAGGGAAGGGTCTACAGGGTGTTCAGGGTCTCACTACTAGATCAGACTCGTATTGATCCACGCATTTACAGCCTCCCAAGATCTGGGAATACAGGTATATGCCACCATGCCCAGTCTCAATAGCCCTACCAGCATCCCCAAGGGTGGGGCCGGCACATCAGGCTCCAGGATTGAACTCCCAGCCCCTGCTCCTGCTTGTAGGCACTTTAATCCACTTAGCTATTTGACCGGTCAGAGAAGTGTATTTAATGGCACAGAATCTCTGTCAACATAGAAATAGTTAAAATGATAAATTCAATTAGGTATGTTTTGCCACAGTAACATAGGCAGAAAGAAATTTTCAAATTAAAAAATTGAATTGGGTTTGGGGCTCGGGAGATGGTTCATTAGAAAAAGTGCTTCCCTGGCAAGTACAAGGACCTGAGTTCAATCCCTGGTTCCACAAAAAAAAAAAAAAAAAAAAAAAAAAGAATTGGGCTACAGTGCTTTACAAGCTGCAGTTTGCTGAGTTCTGACTATACATATTCATGCACAAGAATTATTAATAGAATAGCTCAGGCAATGCTGCATTAACAAATAGTCCCAGAGAAAACAGTGGCTTAGAATGACAAAGTGGTTTTTCATTTATACTCTATACCCAGTACATACTGACAAGCCAGTCTTGTTCCATGAAGTCTCTACACGTCTGTGGCCCTGGCCACCATTTCTCCTCCCTACATCAGGCCCCACATTTGAAAGAAGAGCCCGGCTGGAGCATAACTCACCAGCCCAGGACTGCTGCAGCCCAGATGTGAGACCTCTCTTCTGCTCACAACCTATCAGCAACTGCAAGTTAGTTAAATGCAGAGCAGAAGGAGAGCATGACCCTTTTGTGTGTGTGGAAGGAAACAAAGAACTGACTATGGGAAAAACTGGAAGCCTTTATCAAAAAGCAGATATTTTCTCCAAGATACTGGAAGACAAGGTAATAAATTAAGGGACACACACGTCTATTAACCAAGGCTTATTCTAAATTTTTCAACATCTATGTTGTGTTCTATTTTAAGAAGAAATACTAAAAATATTTCCAAGGTGGATTTAGGAAACTCAAGAAGTTCATTATAATGCTTTAACACCTACAAAAATAGGACAGCTAGAATGACTTTTATAGGTTATCAATCACTTGAATAACTGCAAAGAGGCAAGTGCCTGAGCAACTCTGATAACTCTCAATATCAAACACACCCAGCTGGTGAAAAACAGAAAGAGTAACCTGAGAGCTGGAAATGCCTGGGGACACAGAATGACACTTAGAACAATGACCTAGTGTACATTACAACTCAGTGCAGACCCATTCTTCAAATCATATCCCCAAAACTTATGTAAAGCTTCCACTGAAGACTAAATCTCATTAGCCCGGATATAATACAAAATCTTTGAAATATAAAGGCTTATTTCCAAAGTGATTTTCAAACAAATTTTCACTAAAGAGATGCATCCAGGCTTATGAAACACTAAATTCCTCATACCCCCATGGGATCAGGGCTGACAGGCATCTTCCTTCTTGCTTAGCCTTCACCTTTGGAAAGTGAAACTTCTATTACTGCTATCACAATTTATGTGGAAGTGTTTCCCTAGCACTCCAAGTGACTTGCTTTGGACATCTTTCCTGACTTTTCCGAACTCCATAAATCATGCCCTCAAAAGTTCAGTGTCTCTTTGAGGGCAAAGAGGTCAAATTGATGAGGGCTCTCAAAATAGAAGCTGCTAAGTTTCCATCAAAACGGAGGGACCTGGGCCCTAACCTGATGGTATCCCCAACCAGCAACCAAAGGCTATTTTCTGTTCAGTTGTGTTGACATCTTGTTTGCTTTTTAACATTTTAAAAAGAACACTTTCTATTTTCATGATGGTATGTCTGGGTAGACAGGCAAATTTATTTTCACTGGTGTTCTTAACATAGAGCAAGGAGGAAAGTGGGGCATGGAGTGCAAAGACCAGCGGCACACGCAGGAGGAAGCTCAGGAGTGCTGCTGTGTGGGGTGGTGGGTCAGCCTGCAGAACACTTGCTGCCTGGACCTTGAGACCACACCAAGTTGGTCCCTCTAAAACTGAGACCCCAGGCTTGCAATTCCAAATCTCTTTTCAGCTTTTCCTCCTTGTCTCCTTTTCCTCTCCCAGAACAATTCTCTCCCTCCTGTATCCATCATTGTGTTGTATTCAATTGAAAATAACTGTGTGACCTTCCTTCTAAAGCCCCATTATCAAGAGGAGGAGCGACATCAGCATCTGCTTTCCTTTGCAACAGAATTGGAAGAAGCACAGTTTCTTATCTCATAATACCTACATGTATAAGGCAAGTCAGTAGTCCTTCTTCAAGTAACAAATCAAGCTCCACTTAAATTGAAGAACAGAGAGAAGAATATGCCTCTTCCCTAAATTTACCTCCAGCTGCATGAAATGCAGATGATGAAGGCATCATGGTTGGCTTGTTTTATAGCAAATGCAAGATACATTTCAAAGTCTTGGTGTGGCCCTGATGAGGAACTTCTTTCAGTTATGACTGCTGCACTTCCTCACTCCCTTAGCAGCTCGCTAGCCACAGAGTCACCTCATCTGTCCCTACTCCTAAATCATATAATGCACTGTTCTTGAAATGTCATCAGGGCTCTTTAACATTTGAGTGCTCTGCTGAACTGCACTTGGAAATGAAGGAATGAAAGGATGAAGATTTTTTATTTCCTGCAGAGTGGAGAGTGCAATTATCTCAGCAGGTGGACTTCTTTCTTCTACTTTTTTCCTTTTCCTCTGTCATCCAATATGTGTAACAATAAAGAGAATCATTTTGCAATGTGAAGCTAACAGCTCAAATGACAGTTGTATTTTCAATGCAGTGCTGATGTGAAAGTGCTGTTGCTGGGACTAACAATATCTGTTCCCGTGGGATGATAGCTATGTCCTAAAAGTATGTGCATTCTCACACAGAGAAATATTCAAGATTGTAAGACAAGAAGATAATCATTATTTCAGAGAAGAATAATCAGCTGTAGCAGGTGTCAGTGGATAATGATAAAGAATGCTACTAGGTTCATGGCAATCTGTGACAGCTCCTTCTTACAGCAATATTGAGAAGATTAAGGTGAATACCATGAATTTGCCTCCTCTTTAAAGTATGATACTTAAAGACAGACATGCTGGTGCTAGCAAGAGGAAAGCCCTGAGTTGGTTGTGTAGAGCCATGTAGTAAGAGGATGAACATGCATGTCTCTGCTCTGATGGAGAGATACCTAGGAAAGGCAGCAGAGGAGACACCACAGATCTCATAGAAATGAGAGCCATGGGGCCAGGGAGACGGCTCTCAGTAGAATAAGTGCTTCCCTGGCAAACACAATGGCCTGAGTTCAATCCCCAGTTCTGCAAAAAAAAAAAAAAAAAAAAGAGAGAGAGAGAAAAGAAAGAAATGGAAGCCATGAGAGACTATTAATAGGGGAAGAAATGTATTTCACCAAGACAGGACGTCATTTCTGAGCTGCTAGTGAGTAATTCTTGCTCATAGAGAGGAAAAAGTACAATTTAAACTCTTAACATTTGAGTTTGTAGAAAAGGAAAAGAACCCCATGAAAGAGATATTCCCTTCAACTTTATTTATGCTTCTTTTTATCCCCTTTATCCTTTTATTTATTTGTTTGCTATAAGCTAGGAAGATTTTCTATCACTGCACTATACCCAGCCCTCTCTTTTATCCTCTTTAATGATGGAAATTTTTCCTGACCAGGACTCACCATAATTTCTTGTCATTTGTTTAATATCTGAACAATTTTTTAAATTGTTATGATCCACATAAATTTTAGTTTGGTAGGTGTCATTCATTAGGCAATATATAGCAGCTGGTTAATATATAAAGTATGTTGATGAATTACATGTCAAATAAAAGATTTTTAATTACAATAAACAAATACATATCTATGCAATTGCCTTTGAGGCCTTTGCTTGATTTGATCATATCATCCGCAGAATAAGTGCTTATTTAATGATGATGATGACAATGATAGTGATGGCAATAATTATAACAAATGTAATAACTTTGCTTGAAAAATATCTATTCAGTCTTATAACTGCCAGATGTCAGATATTCTACAGCAAAATTGAGATAGATTCCACACACTTGCTTTTAAACACAATGGTTTTATATTTATAGGCATTTCTCTGGAAAAGCTATGATCTTAGAAAGTAAAATCCCTTTTAAAAACAGGACAATCATATTCAAAGAATAATCATTCTTTACATTTTCCAAAAAGTCAAGATGTATCAGTTTGCTACTGTAGCATAAAATGTTACACCAAACTTAGTGGTTTTAAACAACAAAATGTATGATTTCCAATTCAGGTATTCAGAAGAAACTTAGGTGATTTTTGATTCTGGCTTTCTCATGATTGAGTCATCATGGAACTGGTGTCATGGAAAGGTCTCCCTGGGCTGGAGGATCTGCTTCCATCTAGCTGAGGCACACATGGTACAATGGACTGCAAGCCTTGTTCTCCCCACATAAGTCTTTTTCTGATAGCTGAACAACCTTTCAACATGCCAATGAACTTTCTTAGAGGAGAGAAGCTGAGAAATAGCAGTGTCTGTAAAGACTCTGCACTAAAAGTTACATGTGATATGTCTGATATAATCCATTTTTTAGAGGAAAAGAAGTAAATCCACCCACATGCCAAGGATAGGTAATTTAAGACAGAACAGACAATAAGGCACTACCTTTGGAAAGGAGGCACGCTAAACTCCTGAACATATTTTAAAACTACTACATAAAGCTGCATAATCCAAACATAGCCTCAAAAGGAACTTCTTGTGTTCAGTAAAATATTCTCACTTTTAGAAAGCATGCATTTATTGAGCAGGTTATCCACATGCCTTGAAAGTGATAAAATACTTTGATCACACTCATTCTTTATGTGTAGCATGCTCATTGCCTTGAAGCTGCAGAATTTGAATGAAAGTCCTTTACAAATTAAAGCACTTGTACAAAAACAGTTCAATGTGATCAATATCAAGCTGTTACGCCTCAGCTCTAACTCACCCTTCCGCACTGTGATGCAGGGCATGGGGACCTGCAATTCTGCTTCTCCTTGTTAGCAGCTCCCTGCTAGGGACTACAAAGAGTCAAGGTTAGAGAAGGAATTTGCTCATCCTGCCTGCTTCTAGGCTCACCTGCTCCAGCATCTGCAGCTTTCTTCTAGAGCAGCAATTCAGCACAACATGTATTCATTAACCCAGCACTTTTGGACCCAGTACTATCACTGTCAGAAACACATCAGACCAGAGTCCCTGTGTCAGATATCAGAGCACCTGCTCTAAGCTTGGAGACATCAGGGCCAGCAATACGGTGGTTCCTTCTTAGAATTCTGTGTCTCAGTCCCATGAGATGTATCTTCCATGCTTCTAAATTTTAATGATTTGTCCTCTTTTCCCCAGCTATAGAGTGGTAGTTGCTTCCTGCAGCTGCTGCTTAGTGATTTTATAACTTAATTTTGCCTTTCATGTACTTAATTAAACATTTACTTCATTAAGTCTTCTGCTAAAATAAAGTAAGTGGTGTGGTTTCTGCTTCCAACTGTACCTCAGCTGGTACTTTCATTTTCCTATAGAACAAGGAGAGATCAACCAATAATGGTCAATAGCTGATCGAAACACAGAAGTTAGGTCAGTCCCACGGAAATATTAACATCTCCCATCAATGCTGTGGATCATTTTCCACTATATAGAAATCTGTCATTTTTTTGGAAAATAGTTTAAACCCAATATTTTAAACATAAAAAGTTAAATTCACTATTGATAAAGTATTGCAGGCCTTTCAAGATCAAAGCAGATGCACAGGGAAACACTGAATAGATCCAGGATCCCCCCAGAAAGGGATAAAAGGAAAGAAGGAATTTACTTGTGAAGAGCATATGGAAGAAACAGAGATCAAGCTATTCTTGTGCTCAAATCCTTATGTCAAATACAAACTCTGCTGAGGTTGTAGCCTAACATTAAAATTTTAAATCTCCATCCTTGTATTTACCCACCCCAGCTATGACATAGATGAAAAAGCCCCTGTGTCACTTTGATGCATATTACAGAAATATTAACTACACCCTTGCCTAATAGTAAAGACTTTCATCAAACTAACACAACACTGTCACAAACTGGTATGGATTAAAGAAAAAAATAAGTTAGAAGTTAGAAAAAAACTGCTACCTGAATTCAACCCTCCCCTCACAAATCTGTTCTGAGCATAGACAAGTATACACAGGCCTCATAGGTAGCACATAAAATAGAGTGGCTTCAAAGTCAAACTAGCAGTGACTATCTGATTGTGGCTCCTATAGACTACTGTGATAGTATGATTCTGTCTCTGTGACAGGATACCTGGGATCATAAACTTATAAAATAGAAAGAAAGGTCGGTGAGATAGCTCAGAGGAATAAGCACCTGCTTTGCCCAACACAGGAATCAGAATTTGATCCCTGGTCCTGCATGTCAAGCCAGCCCCACCCCTAGGACACACTGAACTGGCACAGAATCCAGGTGTGGTGGTGCAGGGGAGGCTGAAAACTGGAGGATCACCATGAGTCTGCACTGCGTAATGAGACCTTGCACCAAATACATAAAAAATGAAAGAAAAAAAAAAGGAAATGAAAGGTTTATTTTGGCTCACAGTTCTGAAGGTTTTTTGTTTGTTTGTTTGTTTTGATACCAGGAATTGAGGTATCAAAAGGATGTGAACATCCTTATACTTGCCAGGCAGCAGCTTGTGCCGCTAAGCTACCTCCCCAACCCTGGATGTTTCAATGCATGGCCTTTTGGCCACAGAGTTTCTGAGCTAGGACAAGACAGCATATCATGGTAGGGACATGTGATGAAGCAACACTACTCACTTCACAGCTGAGAGGTAGAAGGGAAGAGGAAGAAACACGCTCCCTTGGTGCTCTTTGAACAGGGCATCAAAAATCTGCTACTGATAAAGTTTTATATTAAACAGGGACCTAAAACCTCTCTTGTACAGTTTCTACCACCTTCCAGCAGTATCGTGGGCTGAGAACCAAGACTTTCACACATGGGCCACTAAGAAAACATTCCAGATCCAGCAGAAAAGTATAAAGGTATAAAAATGAAGTATACATCGTGAGCCCATAATATTAAGCTGAGCTGTAAATGGATATGGTCGACAATTTCTTTGAATAACTCCCTATGGTTGCAGAATGCTGGACTGTGTTGGATTGTGGTGTCGAGTTCAAGCACCTAAGGTAGTTGAATGTCAATGGAGTGCCCACTTTTGAC